>JAVXUL010000005.1:3720864-3743462 GCA_035590515.1 Trichilia minutiflora | reverse complement strand
TGCAAACGATTGCCAATGCAAGCGTCGGATGGGGTATCTTGCTGTCTTACTGGGAAATGGATCCCTTGAAGTGTAAGACATTTGCTTCATTTGGCTAAATTTTTATATCCATTTTCATCTCTTATCATTCCTTTTGATTTCGTTTATTTGTTTTCTTGGTAGTTTAGTATTTAATTTGTTCTTCCTGCTTATTTGTGGGAAAGATGTGACTTTTTTACATATGTGAATGATTAGAGCTGGGTTGCTCTTTGTTGGGACAGAGGATTAGCTTGTAAATATTTGTTGAGGTTAAAAAATTGATTATGTGAAGGACAGAGATCATTGGTGCGTCATTGTTGAAATGATCTTGTTTAGTGTGATAGTTTGTGGCCATAGATAAACAAACTTGTGGATAGTTAGAAAATAAGTTATAACTGAGGCTTGTTATGTTGCAAGAAGTACATAAATAACACGCATCTGCAAAAGAGACTAGAGCAGAATGTTGGAAAATGGTAGGTAGTATTTTCAATCTATTTTACATTAATTAGTAAATATCAAACTACTAATATAAAAATAACTTACCGACTGCTCGTTCTTTCATTGCTCTTGTTTCATAGTTAAGCGTTTATGCGCCTCTATCTTTTATGTTACCTATTTTTTTTGGCATCAGACTTGATACATACAATTGCTTGGTTATGTCAACGCATCGCAAGCAATTACTTTGTGTGGCATTGTCTGATGATCTCACTTATTAAATGTAGTTGGGAGATTCCTCTTTTGATTACAATGAAAGCTATTTATTTGTCTTCTACTACGGAGCACACTGATCCCCGCTTTATAAAATTGGAGCCAGTATTCAGATGTTCAATTTTGAAATGTGGTGGCATACAAAGGTAATTCGCATATCTATTTTCCATCTTCTTTTTATAACTAACTTTTTATATAATCGGAATCAAGAAGTTTCTAGTTATGATTATATAGGCCAGAGCTTACTAATTTTCATTAATGCTGTTAACAAAGTTTTGGCATCTTTACATCTGAGGGTGCCTTAGGTTATTATTTAGAATCTGTGAAACATAATGCATTTATTTGAGAAGAAATAGGTATAGAAATATATTTTTTTCTTATTCCTTCTCTCTTAGCCGCACGCTAAAAATATAAGTAAAAAATTGGAGAATTCAGAAACATGATTTATCTTCTTCTATAACAAGTCTTGCATGTCATGACTCAGAATACTTGTCCATGGCATGCCAGTTGTCGGGCTTAGCTACTGTATTTTTTTTTCATCAGGAGAAAGAAATCCATTTGACTTTGATAAAAAGGAATCCATAGAACAGGCTTCATTTCATCATTTTCCTCCCAATTTCTAGATAATTTGGTGTCAATGGTCCAAACATGTATCTTTACCCTATTTTGGGTAACTCTGCTCCTCTGCTAGTTATGTAATCAGTAGAACTTTCGTCTTCTGTACGGTTTTGTATACTTGTTGTTTGGATTTTTTTACTTTAAGAGCAGGCTTTTCTAGTAGGAGGTTTTGCTAGGTTTCATATTTTCTTGTTAGATCATCATATAGGCCCCAAATTCAAAAGCTGAGTATAATTGAACAGAGTATTTTAATGAGGAATGTTGCTTTACCTACCAAATTCACCTAGCTGCAAAATATCATAGGACTGCCTAAATTTTAGTGTTCTATCATTGATTTAATGCTAATTTCCTGGTGTTATACAGCATTCCCTTGACATTGGAGTGGTCAACTTCACCCCCACATGATTACTTACTTGCAGGGTGCCATGATGGAACGGTAGTATATCTTCTTTCCTTTTTTGTATTCCTATTTGCTCCCAGTTTATTTGAGAGTGTAGATATCTATCTTAGATGTGGGTCTAAGTTATCTTTTTGCAAGAAGTCTCTCTAGAAACAAATCTCCTAGAGGTTCTTATGTATATTCTCTTGTAACATATGCTGACTGATTTTATCTAGCTACATCATCGCATTTATAACTCCATTTGATGGATAGGTTATTGGTTTGCTTTTTAAATTTAATGTGTCAGAACTGAAGAATTATCCCATGCATGCAGGTTGCTGTATGGAAATTTGATGCAAGTAGTTCATATAAAGGTACAAACAGGATGTCTATCACCTTTATTTCACACACATAAAAAAACAAATTCTCTAAATTTCTCTAGCACACAAATTCTTGGACTTATGAATTGCTTTCAACTAATTTATCTGTTTTATTTTTCACTTGCTGATCTACAGATACAAAGCCTTTGCTTTGTTTCAGTGCAGATACAGTTGCTATTAGAACAGTTTCATGGGCCCCAAGTGAGAGGTCTGTAATGCCAAATTATTGATTTTCAGGTCTATGGTTTTCTTTTGTTTGCAAAATGGTTGTGTTTCTTCGATGATAAATAGCAATTTATTCATTTTTACTTGGAGGAATTTATGACCAGTGTGCAGTAAAAATGTTTTCCTTCTCTCCCAGCCAAGGCTTGGTATTGTAGGAGAGGCTAGCCATGATGCTTGAAATGCCAAATATTTTCTATTATGCTGGAGTTTGGTATGATTTAATAAATAAAGAAATATATTAGATCTTTATTAATTGAAGGATGAAGGTTAGGGTGAGTGGACTTTTTGGCTTGCCTTCAACTAGGGTTGGCTGACTGACTTTAGCTTGTATTCACATTGGAAGTATCATTGCCAGCTAGGATAGGGGGTTTTCCTGTAATTCCTGGTGTGTGAAGAAGGGGTTATTCATGTCTGTGATTTAATTGTGTGCTTAGTGGGTCCAGATGCGTGAAGAAGGGATTATTCATGTCTGTGAATTTAATTGGGTACTTAGCGGTTGATAAACACCTCCTTAACCTTTAAGAGTTTGAGGTTTGGATGACTACAAATGTGGGGTAATCTACCCTTGCCACATCTTATTCATTTATCTATTTATTTGGAGAGTCTGGATAGTGTTTTTTTTTTTATTTTATTTTTTATTTTTAAAGTTAGCAAGCTAGGTTCTTTCTGCACAGAAAAACTAACAAATTAGGGGAAGTTTTTGGGTTTGGATAATTTTTTATTTGGCTGCCAATCTAAGGTAAACGTTATTTTGATGGGCTTGGATTACATGCAGCAGAAGTTAAAATATGGTGTGAGACACATTGTTATTGAAATTATAAGTTGATGGGTGGGTCAGAAGTTAGTTTAAGTTTTAACCATCAAAAATTGGAAAGCAAAAAAAGCTTGTGTTAATTTAATCTTTTATTTAACCCTTTTTTTATTTTTGTAATATGGAGATATATAAAAATTGCTATTAATGATTTTCAGTGATTCAGAAAGTGCAAATGTTATACTCACTGCTGGTCATGGTGGTCTAAAGTTTTGGGACATACGGTAAGTGTGATGGCTCTTTTTGCTCTTCACATTTATAATTCTCATGTATAATGCCTTCTCTTGTTTTTAAATGTTGTTTGTTTTGTGTCTTATGCATATTAGCTTATTTGAATTTTGACTTGTTTTGTTTCATGGTGAAAGACCCTGATGAAACTTAAGTTATCCTTTAACTGGCGTGCCCATGGTCTACAATATACATATTTTAACTAAAAGCAGTTTGAAGATTGAATTTGTAATATGTCCTAATTTGTTGTTGCCCATCCAAAAATCTTATATATTGGGTTTTATTCGCTCCTTCAAAATTTAACCCTGTGTTTGCATTGGAATGTTTGTTTTTTACCAAAAATGCCACAAGCACTCGAAACCAGAGATATGTTTTAACCATAGACTTATTCTATTGAATTTTGCAGTTTTGGAAACTTCTGCTTTGTTATGAGAATAGGGAGAATGACATTTAGACCTATATAAGTTAAATAGTAGCTCCCTAGTAAAAGTGAGAGTTTATTAGTCATTTAACTGGTATACTTTCAAAGTTAAGTAGAAGTGTAGCAGCTCGAACATGATACCATTTTATTTAATAATGTTCAAAATCATGTTTATGATGTGTTTGATGATTGGTTGGACCTCTATTTTGATGGATAGAAAATGAGTTTTTAAGCTCTTGTTCTCCATATGATAAAGTGGGCAGCCAATAAAATGCAATTTAAAGGTAGATAACTAGTCAATTACTGTATGGGCCTTTGGCTGCTAAGTTATGTTAGAGTCAATTTTTCAAACATTGCCAAACTCCATATGTGCAGCTGTGTGTATGCGGGGCATCCTTATGATGGTGGAGGAGTTGACAAGCTTTTGGGGTTCGATTGAGGAATGGTTTGTTACAAATATTATGGGGTTCGATTGAGGAATGGTTTGTTACAAATATTAGCTTGGTGGTTGAGTCCATCCTTTAGATGTCCAATTGAGCAAGTGTTAAGAAATTGTTGAAGAATATGCATATGTCGTCTGCTTGGCACTTTGATTCTTATAATTGTTTTGGTTGAGAACTAATTAGAAGAAATGTTACATTATGTGTTGACATCAACTAGACCATTTGAAGACAGTTTTTGTGCTTTATTTGTTTTTGGAAGTTGGCAATGTTATCAACTTTTTACTTTGTATGAGCCTTGGCAATAGTATACCACATGGTTGCTGAAGAAATTTGTGGTTAATGCAGTGACCCATTCCGTCCTTTGTGGGACCTCCATCCAGCACCGAGGTTCATATATGGTCTTGACTGGTCTAGAGATCCAAGGTAACGTTGTTCTCTTAGTCACTGAAATACAAATGACAAATGTACTAACGGTCATGCTTTTCCCTACCTTCTGAAACAAATTATTTTTACCTTTATAGATGTGTTATTTTATCTTTTGATGATGGAGCAATGAGAATCCTCAGCTTAGCAAAGGCTGCATATGATGTCCCTGCTACTGGAAAACCTTTTACTGGAACAAAACAGCAAGGGCTGCACCTTATTAATAATTCATCCTTTGCTGTATGGAGTGTGCAAGTGTCACGACTAACAGGTTTCTCTCTCATGCTTTGATTTTTAATTGTCAAATGCAGTCATATGTGTCGGTTTTGGTCCTGAGTGCTTAATTATACATTTAACTGGAAACAAATTTGAAAGGTATACAATTATGATCCTTGCTTAAGTTTGTTGAATGAAAAAGGCAAAAATAAATGAGTTGGGCCGGACTTTTTGTTTAATTTTGGATAGTCATTGGACAAGATCATATAGTTGTTTAATGAAAACCTTGCATCTTTCATCATACATAGATAATAGTTTCTCTTCATATCTTTTTTGGTAAATAATTTTATAAAGGCTGACAATCATGATTCTTCTTACTGGAAATTAAAATAACATTTCAGTATTTAATCCTGCTTTGCATAGTAACTTTAGACAATTTAGTTGAGCAACTAAACTCTGATACCACCATTGTGAAATATACTCCCATTTGATGGATACTTTTTTCAATATTGAATTTAGGTATGGCTGCATACTGCTGTGCAGATGGTACCGTTCTTCGTTTCCAAGTGAGTTTAACTACTGTTTTGCTTTATTTTTGTTAATTAATTCTGCGTTGAGCATGTTTATTGTATTAGGCTTTTCTTGATTCCCATTTGTGGAGGGAAAACATCAACTGTCAGTTCTTTCTCCATTGAAATCTATTCTCCATTACCAATTTATATGACGATGATTTTAAGCATTTAAACCCAAACTTTGATCTTCGACATCTCCTTCCAAATAGATCTCAATGTTGAAACCTGTTTTTTGAACCAACCATCAAGTTTAGATAGTTCTTTATGGTGTTTATGTCTTTTGAGAAGCTCATTTGGTTTCCAGTTTTTCTCACCTAACCTGATGAACTTGTTTTGTAAATAGCTCACATCAAAAGCAGTTGAAAAAGATCATTCACGAAACCGCCCGTTACATTTTCCATGTGGATCCCTGACCGAGGACGAATCAGCGATTACAGTGAACACTCCATTACAATATTCTCCAATAACATTTAAGAAATCAACCAATGAGGGGGAAAGATCCATGCGGAGTTTCTTAATTGAAACAACTCCAGCCAAAAGTTCAAATGATAAGAAGCTGAAAAAGGTTTTAAATTGGGATAATCAACCTTTAGGTAAGCTTTATAAATTTGATTTTTTTTTTTGGAAGTTTTATAAATTTGATTGTCATTCCTTCTATATTTCATCTCTAACTGTTCTGAAATTGTCCATTCTTATTTTCAGCCATCTGTTATGGCAACCATCCGGTTGAGGAATTGGATGCTGATGAAACATTGGAAGCTATTAAAAGCAAAAAAGGACCAAAATCCAGAAGTAGCAGTAAGAAGAAGAAGAATGATGATAATCGAGCATTGGTGTGCATAGATGAAGAAGCAACAGCTTCACAGGGAAGAGAAAACAAAAAAGGACAATCTGGGGATGGGATTGATGTGCTTCCTTCGAAACTTGTAGCGATGCATCGAGTGAGATGGAATGTGAACAAAGGTAGCGAAAGATGGCTGTGCTATGGAGGAGCTGCTGGAATCATACGTTGTCAGGAAATTTGAGTGTTGGTTGTTGGTAACAGGATAGGTAAACTGATGATTAACTTTAATGTTAGGTCATTGATCCTGTTTACATATAAGTGGCCTTCTTATCAACATTCTTCTCAATCTAATTCCTATTGTGAGTTCATTGTAAATATTACTAATGTTATAGTGTTGTATATTAAATAGATAAATTTTAATCACATGATTGTTATTTATATTTTTGTTATTAAAATATTTTATTAGAGATTGGTGTTGGGTATATAAATTCTCGTAAAAAATTATACACAGATGTCTCATGGTTATGTTATTGTCGTCTGTCTTATATTTTTATGGAAATAAAACAGAATAAACTATGTAGCAAAAATACAATTATGTCGCACTAATTGTCACATTTGTATAGAAAATTCATACATTGAATTTGTATAGAAAAAGAGAACTCAAGCATACTATATTTACATGTTTCAACAATTCTAGCTTGTGTTCACGCTGAATTAGAGGATTTCACTATGTTTGTCTTCCCACCTAAAGACTCCACAAATACAATCAAAAGTCTTTAAAATACTTAGAACTTTACACCAAGAGAGATTTCTCACTCTCTCTCAAAGAGAATAATCTCTGTAATCAAGAGACTTTATAGTAGTATCTCTAAAATTCTTACTCCAATTAGAATAAAATATGACACTGTAATATAGAGAATATACTTTCTTTGAATATTTCTCAGGTATTTACAAAGAGAATTGAAGGATTACAATTCAATATCAACTCTAATTTCTAGATTGTACAAGTTAAATGTTCAAATATCTAAAAGTAATGATAATCAAATCATAAGCTCAAGAACAACTAGTGTTAAAGGAAAGATTTAGGAAGTGTAAAATCAACTTTAGCAGGAAAAATATATACTTCATCTATTTATAGCAATCCAAAATGAATTTATTTGAAAGTAATTTGTATTTGTTTCAGAAAACTTCGATGAAGCAATATTGTCAATCCGGTCATTGAGATTTATGAACAAACTAACCGTTTAAGGGAAGGTCGAGATATTCAAAAATTGGACAGAAAAACAACTAGTCATAGAAAAAGTGTAGGACAGACAGTTTGGGTAAACCGGCAAGTCGAAGTAGGTTGGCAAAAGATGGTAAGCGGATTTGGAAAATTAATCAAACTTTTAAGTCCAAATTTTGGTTCTCAAAAATTATTAATTTTAAAAACCTTCACTTTAGTCCTTCAAAAAATATTTTTGATCCTAACAATATATCATAATATTTTATCATTAAATACAAATCAAATATACAAAAATTGACCAAAGATTAATTACAAAAAATTTTAAAATCATTGAGGTGCATTAATTGGTGATTTTCGTTTGAGTTCTTATTTAAATTTTCACAAATTATGCTTGACCTTTTTTATTTTTGTTCAAATAATAAATTTTTTTTTATCAACAAAATATAAATTTATATGACTATAAGATCAACAAAACCCTTAAAATATTGTTTTTTTAGTTTAGCCTCTCTAAATTTGTAATATTTATGATTTGACTCTCTTATAATGCAAAAGTTGATTCTACCTCTACTTAAAAGTCACTGTACCATTTTATCAAAGAACTTAAATTTATTATGCCTATAAATCTGTTAAAATTTATTAAATTTAATTTACATATTCACGTTTTTGAAAGACACATGCATATATCTATATATATAGATATAGATATAGATATAGATATATTATCTCTAGTATTACTGATATCATTGCTATAAATAAAAATACACACATATATAGTTTAGCTGAAGGAATTTGTTAAAACTTCTCTTATAAATGTTACAATTAGGTCTTAATCTAATGACTTAATTTTTTTAGTCAAGCAGTAACTAATTATATTAGAGTAGTGCTATATATACCCATTATAAATTCTTATACAAATTAATTTGGTAAAATTATATTGTGGCATGTGTCTTATATTTTTACAATTGTAAAATATAATTAATTGGAGTGACAAGAATATATTATGTAGTCCATTAATTTATATAAAAATGTGTATCTCTAGTATTACTGATATTATTGATATAAACAAACACACACACACTCGTATATATAGACAGGCATTTTTAAGAAATTAAAGGTATTTTGAATATGAATATTATTGACAATTCCAAATACACATGGGTCTTATTACTTGTGAACAAGTCTTGTGTTTTGCTTCCTAACTTCAAGTTCATATCAATTTAATCACAGACTGGGATCCAATATCCTAGCCACCCAACTCTCACTCTTTTAACAGACTTACATGTCTCACTGCTTTTTATATCCACAATCAAATAATTTTCTCTCTCTTTCAGCATTTTTTTCGCACAGTCAGTGAAACTTGTTACATTCCTTCCTTCTCTCATTTATATCTAAACTCCAAGCTTTCACTTCTCAAACACCAAAAAAAGGAAAGAAAGAAAGGAAGAAAACCAAAACTCAATATGAGTATCCAACTGCAAAATCTACTAGCTTTCATCTTCAATCTTTTTCTAGCAGCTACATTAATTAATGGATCCAGTGATGACCAAGAAAGAAAGGTAATTTCATCTTTCCTTTGTCAAGTTATATACAGTAAAGGTAGTGTATAGTACAAAACATTCTACAATACTAGAGATTTGGACTAAAATGATCCGTTGCATAATATAAAAAAAATTACCCTTAAGGTCCATATATAATTCTCATTATCACGGTTTGTATTGTAGAATGACCATGCATAGTACATGGTGTTTATAACTTGAAATATAAACTTTGCGACTTTATGGTATGAGTTTCACATCTTCAATTGTAAATTTTATGTAGTAAGTTTCAAAAGTATTGTATGGTATCATTTTTACACCTTTGATTGTAAATTTTACGTAATAAGTTTCAAAACTACCAATTGGTGAACTCGAATAATATCAATCTTACTAATATATAGTTTCAATTCATCAATTGTTGAACCCCATTCTTTCCCATTTCTTATAATATATAGTTTTAATTTATCTTAATTATTTATTTCAAGCAATTGTTGAACTCCATTAATATCAGTCTTACTAATTAACATGGTTGAACATATATATATAGCCCTACATTGTGTATATGGGAGAGGTTCCAAGGGCAGGAATTTCTGCTGTAGAGGAACATCACGGTTTGCTTACAACGGCGATTGGAGAGTAATAATAATCATAAACTCTGCACATTGTACTAGTTTAGTTCAACATATTTCTGATTTCCCAAATATTTTTAACCTTTTTTACCCAATTTTTCAGTTCTCATATAGCTAGAGAATCCAAATTACACAGTTATCAGAAGAGCTTCAATGCATTCGTCGCAAGACTATTACCGCATGAAGCAAAGAGATTAGAAGGTAAGATATATAAGTGGTGCTTCTCAAGTTCAGGCATCCATAAATTAAAAAAAAAAAAGAATTCACAGAAAATTAACGTAAATTTCCTTCACAAATACAATTTAAAAAAAATACTACGCTAATTATTTTGTAAATCTGTGTTTCAAAAATTTACTAATGTCCAGACATTCGTACCTTAGAATTTCTATATATACATGTAGTCAACACTTCATAACAAAATGGGAAAATAGCATTTATATTTATCTTTAAAGCATAAGAAAAATAACATTATTTTTAATATTTCAAATCCTAACATTTACACTCAATTTGTCAATTTCTTTTTTTAAACTTTTATCAATTAAGTCTTTGTTATTTATAAAATTATATTCAGAATAAAAATTTTAATAAGTGTATTATTTAAATTTTTTATTCACAAATTTAGTAGGACTTAAATAATATATTAACTAAATTTTGGATATTAATTAATAAAAAGGGTGTAAATGTTATTTTCTACAATTAAGGAGATGAATATGTTCATTTTCGCTATATGTAGAAAGTAAATATATTATTTTTCCAAAAAAAATAAACACTTGTGAAATTTATATAAAATTTTCGTTGACATGTACAATGCAGAGGAAGACAGTGTTATATCTGTTTTTGAAAACACTCGGAGAAAACTTCACACAACGAGAACATGGGATTTTCTTGGAATGACAGAAAAATTACAGAAAAAGAATTCTAAAGCACAGAGCAACATCATAGTGGGATTGTTAGACACAGGTTGGTATACATATATGCAATGAAATCTGTGATATTTCTTATGGGGTCTATCCCTAACTTAATAAAATTGTTTTCAATTTTTTTCAGGTATTTGGGTTGAGTCTCCAAGTTTTAGTGACAAAGGCCTCGGTCCTCCTCCTTCTAAATGGAAAGGAAAATGCGTTAAGGGTGCTAATTTCACTGGCTGTAACAAGTAAACCTCTCTTTCATCCTTTCATCCTTTCTAATATAGACTAAAATTCGGTGTTGATCTAAATTTTGATTCTATATATATATAAAAATATATACATGTCAAAATTATTTTAAAAAGGTAAATAAGTTTAGATTAACATGTGATTCAAATTCTTTAATACTAATTTTGCATAAATTTTCGGTAGGATAAAGGATATATAGCCCCAAAGTTTAGTTAAATGTATATTTAATTCAGTTAGTTTCAAAATCACTCATTTAGACTTTAATTGGTTTATAAAAATATTATTAATTTAAATAAACTTTTTTATTTTTTCTATTATAATTACAATAATACTTTCTCAATAATAAGAATTTTAAGAGTAAAATAAATCGAATGACCATTATTATTTTAAATTCATGAATTATGTTAGTAAACTGAGTCTCTGTAATTATTTTAAAAATAATAAATCTAAAATGTAGATTTAGCTAAACATTAACGATAGTCGTCCTTTTCTCTTTCAATATTGAACATTTATTTTCTAAAATGGACATATACATGTAGCAAAGTCATTGGTGCAAAATACTACAACCTAGAAAATGCCTTTGATCCTAGCACCGATCAGTCGAGTCCGGTCGATACTGATGGCCACGGCACTCACACTTCCTCTACGGCCGCCGGAGCATCTGTCAACGGTGCAAGTTTATACGGCATAGCTCAAGGGAATGCCCGCGGTGGTGTACCGTCAGCTCGCATAGCCATGTATAAAGTATGTTGGAGTGGTGGGTGCACTGATATGGATATACTAGCAGCATTTGATGATGCCATTGCTGATGGGGTAGACTTGATATCGGTTTCGATTGGCGGAGCGTCGAAGAGCTTCTTCGATGATCCGATTTCTATAGGAGCGTTTCATGCGATGAAGAGGGGAATTTTGACAACGTGCTCGGCGGGGAATATAGGGCCTTATGAAGGAACGATAGAGAATGTAGCACCATGGATAATGACTGTTGCTGCTAGTAGCATTGATAGAAAATTTGTTGCTGCTGTTAAACTTGGAAATGGCATGAAAATTGCTGTACGTATACATGCATAAATTTCGGATTGATTTTCTCTATTTTACATGAATCGCACCTAAAAAGTGTTATTTAGATATACATGTATATCTATGCGTCTTTATATCTAAACACTAAACTTATTGTTTTATTTGATTGAAGGGAATTTCAATTAATACATTTTCGCCAAGGAAAGCTTTCTACCCTCTCACAAATGGAGCTCATGCTGCAAATTCTACTGGAAAAACATATACAAATGCAAGGTATAATTATAAATTCAATATATATACATATATATTATAGGAGCTAAATATCGTAATACTCGTTCAACGGTTGCAGTGCGTGTGATTATGGAACCCTAAGCATGAAGAAAGTGATGGGGAAGATCGTTTACTGTCTGGGAACCGGTAGCCAGGACTTCATTATCAAGCAACTAGGAGGAGTTGGAGCTATCATAGCGCTTGATTCCCCTACAGACACCGCCTTCACTAGTCTTATCGCGAGCTCCTCTGTCACTTCCAAAGTTGGCGTCAAGATTGATCATTATATCAGCTCGACTAAGTATGTTTTATTAACAGAATTATTATTAGTTTGAACATTACTATATTAAGCCCTAAGATTAACTGGGGAGTTGAATGTTACAGGAATCCTCAAGCTGTTATATACAAGACGAGAGCAGTTAATATGACTGCTCCATTTATAGCTTCATTCTCATCTAGAGGGCCTCAATCAGTTACTCCCAATATCTTGAAACCTGATATTGCTGCACCAGGATTAGACATATTAGCTGCATATTCGAAAATTGTATCGATAACGGGACAGCCTGGAGACAACCGGTTTGCACCGTTCAATATACTTTCAGGCACGTCGATGGCCTGCCCTCATGCTGCCGCAGCTGCCGCATACGTTAAATCTTTCCACCCCGGCTGGTCACCTTCTGCGATCAAGTCTGCTCTCATGACCACAGGTAACAAACAAACATCTGTTAGCTCCGTTTCATTATCCGACAAATTTCAGAAAACTCCTGACCAGAAATATCGGTTTTGTTGGTTTAGCAACGCCTATGAAGATCAAACCTGAAGATGCGGAGTTAGCTTCAGGATCGGGCCAAATTAATCCGAGAAAAGCAGTGCATCCCGGTCTCATCTATGATATTTCGTTGAACGAGTACGCTAGCTTCCTTTGCAAGGAAGGCTACAACAGCACAAACATAGGTAAGCTCATCGGTGCGAAGAAGAAATTCAGTTGCTCCAGTATGAAACCTGCACCAGGTTCAGATGGACTCAACTATCCTTCCATGCATATACAAATTAAGAATCAGTCCTGGGTCTCTGCCGTCTTTCACAGAACCGTCACTAACGTGGGGCACGGAAAATCAGTTTACAATGCGACTGTAAATTCACCGAAAGGTCTCTCGGTTAAAGTGTCCCCAAAGATTTTGGAATTTAGCAAGTCACATGAAAGACGATCTTTCACAGTGACTGTGAAGGGCTCGATGCAAAATGAAATTCGGATTCTTTCAGCTTTACTGGAGTGGAGAGACTCCAAACACAGTATTAAGACGCCTATTCTCATCTATAAGCCATTGCCATGACCTTCTTTCTAAACAAGGTTTGTGATGGTTTATAGTATACGAATCAAATTGCATACCGGTGCTTGCTAATTTTAATTCTTTTCTTGTAAATCAAGATTTTGAGTGATTAGAAAAATAGCTCGCCGTACTATTTTACAACCACTATCGGCAATCCAATTTATTTTTCTGCAATCTGCGATTTAGAAACCATTCCATCTTTAGATAGATAGATCATTGTCAATCTAAGAATGGCAATCAGTATCCTAGTTTCTCTGAGAACATGAATGAAATCTCAATGAACTACATACGTAGCTTTTAATTCAAAACTTCAGTGTTAAGATCTAAAAACTTAGGTTCAGTGTGCTGGAAATATCATCTACATAATGTTAGCGTAATTTTTCGAGAAAACAATGCGAGTACAGCGTTAACATCAGCATGAACATTAATACATAACTTGCACTAACTAATCAGACCATATACATACAGTAAACATATCTGTATGGTGGATCATATGATAAAGAAAAGACAGCCATATTTTGAATCATATGTATGATAAAGGATGGGCAAATAATTATCCATGTTCAGCAGAAAAATATTTAACCAAACTGGAAAATTGATTATCTCAAGCCTGAGCATACTAAACACTTTTTGCTGCATAAGAGTATAAAAAACTTCTGTAAGGTTACAAAAGGTCAGCGAGACAGATATCGTTCCTCAACTCCTCCCTTGCTGCCCTTTCTCAGTCAAAACCAACCAAAATGGTAGCATCGGTTTCTTCATAAAAGCATCTTCTCACACCAAAGCACCTCGCAACTCAAAAATGAGTACGCTTTTGGATATCACTCTGATCTGAATCAAAAGCCTTGATTATATTAATACACACCAAAGTAAGTCCAAGCATTCAAAATGACTACGCATTAATTAAGGATATATTCCTATTTGAAATTATACATGAAACGCCCACAGGGGCATGCTTTGTTGATTACCAGCTAACTTTGTCTGGCTAGCCACCCGAATTTGGAAACGCTGGGGAAGGTTGATGATTATGGGAATAATTACTTCTGGAGGCATAGTCTATGAGACTGAAGATCCATTTATCTGACCTGTATAGGCCAGAAGCTAGAAAAAGCATGATAGCTAATTTGATCACAGTGATCGCTTCACTAATCCTCTCGGTGAAAGGGTTCAGGTTCAGTAAAGTGAATAAGAGATCTTTTTAAGAACGCAAAGGAGGTAACAAAGATTTTAATTAATAATTTTATATAACAAAAAATATAAAAATAAATTTTAATAATTTAATTTGATTTAATTTAAACTCTTAAAGTATAACAAAAAAAAAATGGTCTAATACCCGAGCACATTTCAAGCCACCTCTTAAGGTTGCTTATCTTATAAAATACAAACGGGACCATAGTAGTAAAATAGTGCACCAGAAAAATATTTTAATAATATATAGTAGACAGATAGACACATCCCTTGATATTGATAACATGACCCCATTGAAAAGAAAACATTAATACTGTACAGCAGAAAAATATTTTAAATTCTTGAGGTTTGCCCAACAAACTATTTAAGAACATTGTTTAATATTTTAATTCAAAACTTCATTGTTAAGATCTAAAAATTGAGGTTTGGATAATTTTATTTTAGTCCTTAACGATTGAGAAAATGTCTTTTTGGGTTAACATGTTTAATGTATTAGATAAAAAGATCCCTAATACTTTTATAAATCATCACTTATATTCAAAACCTTTCTGTCAACATTATTTTGGTTCCTTGACCAAATTTTTGTTAAATTTTGACAGCTAGTTAAAAATATTTATCATTTTCCTCCCTTAAAATTTAAATTTTTATTATTTAAATAATATTTTTATTTAATTATTACTTACATATCTTAAATTTTGCATTCCATTAAATCCCCCATTTTCTCAATAACAAAAATTTTAAAATTATTTATATAAAAAATTTAAATAAACAGATTATTCTTTATAAAAATATAAATTACTTTAAAGAAATATACTCAATAAAAATTAAAAATATTTTACCTTTAAAATTTTTAATTTATTAATTATATTATCTAAAACTTTATTTTTAATTGAGCGTGAATTAAATATATTTTTTTCAAAAAATTTTATACAAATTATTAAACTATTTGTTTAAAATTTTTATATTGAAATAAAGGTGAAAGAATTAAATTTTTATTATATTAGTATTAAAATAAAATTGTATTTATAATTTTATTTGTCATAAGAAAAAATGAGATATAATGAGTAATAAAAAATAATATTTATTTCCAAATAATATATAATATTCAAGATATTAATAACATGCTAATATTAATGATTAGACAAATGGTCTACTTATTATTTAAAATTAATTTTTTTAATTTTGATACAAATTAAAATAATTTTATTTTTAAAATTTTAATATATTTAGAATGTTCCAAAATAATATTTTTTAATTAAGAGTAAATTGAGATTTTATAATGATTTTTTAGTTTTTACAAGGACTAGATTTATTTAAAATTTTATAGCAAAAAAAAAGTTTTTAGTAAATTTTTAATTTTTTTAAGAGTTTTAACATAATGTAAATTTTATGAGGTAATAAGTGATAACTAATAAAAATACTATTTAAATAACAAAATTTTAAACATTAGTAGATGTAACTGATAAATACTCTTCAAACTAAAGTGATAATTAAAGAGAACTTTAGTTAAGGGATCAAAGTGATATTAACCAAAATATTACTGACTTGTTCTATCACGTTAAGTTTGTCAACTAAATGACATTTTTTAAAACATTAAGGACCAAAATAAAATTAGTCATGTTTTAAAATTAAAATAAATATATTAAAAAAATAATTTTTTAAAAATTACCAACTTGTGTCCTTGAAAAAATATTTTGAGAAACCTCAGACATTAAAATGTTATTACCCTTTTGTAAATTAAGAGTTTGTCCATCAAAGTCTAATAGAAAGAATTTTGGGTAGCATTATAATAACATATTTTTATTGCAGACTTTTGTTAACGAATGCTTAAAATATGAAAAAAATTTTAATTGAAATTAATTTTATTCAATGTTTTAAAAAATATTTTTTAATATTTATATTAAAATTTATATAAATAAGAAAATTATATACAAAGAAAATTTCTATATCCAATTATTATTGAGGCGTCTAATCAAACACAGCATTAACGTATTTCAGGTAGGATCTCATAGATCACTTGATAGTTGTTCTAAATCATAGAATGCATATACAGAGATCATACACAATAATACTAATTACAGATAAAATTCCTGATTTAACCCCTTAATGCTTTAACATATAAAATTTTAAGATAAAAATCGAACTTAAAATACGAAATCCGCACAAGTTCAATCCCATCACCAAACCATTCCTAGAGGTTACATAAACAAAAATATATTAATCAATATAAATTAATTAATTAATTAATTAAAATGTATTTTAAGAGAATATATAAAAATCGGATTATTAATTTGTGTTGAAATATGCAGATATACTGATATATATTTTAGTTTCTTAAATATACAACACGTAAAAAAATTTAAAACAAATTGGTCAATATATCTATATCATATAATTATCAATTTATTTTCTTGATTTTCATTAAAAAAAATCTTTACTTTAATTCGTTAAAATATTGAAAATGTTTTAAAAATAAAACACAAAATAAATTCAATATATTTTCAGTATATATTCTTATCAATAAAAGGAAAAAGGAAAGTGATAATAGCCGACACAGAAAAGTCGACCCAAGACTAATAAAAAGAGCCAAACGAACTACAGAATTCATGAAATAATAATAACAATAAATAAATAAAGGATTAAACTGTCTTTTTAACTTAAATTTTTTATTTAAAATAATAATATAAATTTTTATTCATTAAATTTATGCAATTTAAAAATAATTAAAATTAATAAGTTAACAACTTTAAAATCTACTTCTTAATTTTAGATATTAATTATTAAATGAATAAAAAATTATATTATTATTTTAAGTTAAAAATTTGTATATTATTTTAAATTAAAAGAGTATCGTCGTAAATAAAAGTCTAGAACAAAAAAATAGAAAAACCCGTAGAAAAGAGGCAGCTATGCCCAATGTCTCTTTCAAAAGGCCTGCTGTCATTACGGGCAAATTTCCCCTCGTCCTTGTTTGAATTAGATTCTTGCATTGAAAACTCTCCTTCTCCTCCTCCTCCTCATTTTGCTTTCAGGTCAAGCATAGGGTTTGGTAGTTAACCACTCCTCATTTAATTTTTTATAATAATAATTATCTTTTCTTGATTTCTATAGCAGATTGATTTCTTCCCAAGAGTGGTTAGTATAGTCATCATTATCAAAGCAGCTTTGGGATGTATGCAGTATCAATGGATGATCTTCTGAAAATTTGAAGATAGTTTTATAGTATTATTGGCATTATCTTGGTAAATTCCGTCTGGGGTTGAATTTTGATGCATATTTTCAGCAATCTGATCAAATTATCATGAGGATGTCCAAAATTTCTTCCAGGGTTTCAGGTCATCATCGCCTATGGATTCTTTCTTTCATTTTAAGTCTAGTGTTGTTAGCAGCTTTATCAAGATCACAAGATGGAGGTGATACTGGTAAGTATTCTACTTCAGGGATTAAAACTCAAGCACAAAGAAGAAAAATTCCATCAAAAGGTGGTTCCTATCCTCCTATTATAGCTTATTGGATTAGTGGCACAAATGGAGATAGCAAGAGAATTTTGAGGCTATTGAAGGCTATATATCATCCAAGAAACCACTACTTATTACAGCTTGATTCTGGTGCACCGGATTCAGAGAAAACAGATTTAGCTCTAACAGTTGAATGTGAAAGTGTTTTTAATGCTTTTGGAAATGTTGATGTCGTTGGGAAAAGTTATGCTATTGATAAAATGGGAGTTTCAGGTCTTTCTGCAACACTTCATGCTGCTGCTTTGCTTCTCAAACTCAATACAGATTGGGATTGGTTCATTCCATTAAGCCCTTCAGATTATCCACTTATTAGTCAAGATGGTAAGTAAATACTCTGCTACATCAACTTCATTAGTTTTGTGCTCATTTTGGCATCTTACATTCCCATTGTGTTTTCATTTTTTTATAAAAAAGAAAATTATTTTGGGCTATCAAAATATCAAGTTTTAGATAATTCAAATGCTCTGCCTTTAAGGTATAAACCCATTTGGTATTTTACTAGTTGGGATTGATCTTCCCTCTTACCATGTCAAAATTAAGTTCATCAATCTACATGTTCTCTGCAATATTACCATGCTCTGTCTTCAATTTATGAAAATGAACTTGTTGATTCTCTAATACTTGTCTCTCTATCAATCATCTTAAAGCTCTGTTTAGTATTCTAGTGCGGTGGCGTTTAAGACAGAGATATTATAGAATAAATGTTCTAAAAGTTAAATATTAATAAAAGAAATGTGTGAATTCCATTAAATAGAGATATACCAAAGCATAATATAAGCACCAGTCTCAAACAAAGCTTAAGTTTATATACATAACATATCTTGTTGTTCAACCATTTCCATTGTTGATTATACGTTTTTGTTGTCTATTTCGCAGATCTTCTCCACGCTTTCACTTTCTTGCCAAGGGATCTCAACTTCGTTGATTTTACTACTAACACTGGTTGGAAAGAGTAAGGAAAATGAATTATAATGCATAACTTCTTGTTTGTCAAATTAGAGATTTAAGATGATCATTACTCCATCAAAAGCGTTGTATTATACTACACAATGCTTATGATATGAAAATGCAAAATGAACTAATCGGTAAATAAAAAAATAAATCCAATATATCCTTAGCACTTGTTTCATCTTTTATTGAAACCTTAGATGGAAATCAATTGTTTCATGCAGGAGGCTAAAGATTGACCGAATTGTTATAGACCCAAATTTATATTATACAGAGAAGACATCTATTTTATATGCAGTAGAAACTAGAGAAATCCCAGATGCCTTCAAGATCTTCGGAGGTCAGTTGTTTACTCTCTAGCTTCTTTGGTGATTGGCCTTATTTTTTTATGGTTTGATCAAATTTTAGGCCCCTGCTTGCCTAATTTAGGTTATGTTTGAGATGAAGTTGTTTTTATTTAACTTTAAAAGTACAAGACAACACTTGCATATGTAGTACACTCTGCTTTTACCACTCATTCACTCCTACACTTACACTTGACAGAAAGTCAAATAGCTAATAATTTCACCACAAAGTACAATTCAATTTCATAGAAGCCCTAAATTGAAAGTCGTTGTACCATTTTTAAGATGGGGATCTTAACACATTTTGCTATTAATATACTATTATTTATAGAATCTGTTTGGTATTATGGTGTGGTAACTTTTAAACCCGAGTTGTTTGATAATGTAGTGTGATAACTTTTAACATTCGAAGTACAATAGAATCGCTACAATATCAAACGGATAGTTAGTAGGACCTTAAAAATATTAGCTCTACTTTTTAATTCATCTAATATATCTTCATATTCTTGTATCTTTGTCAAAAAAGGTTCACCATGGATGATGCTTACAAGATCTTTCATGGAGTATTGTGTTCATGGATGGGATAACTTTCCAAGAAAACTTCTAATGTTCTTAACAAATGTAGCATACCCTCTTGAATCATACTTTCAAACTGTCATTTGCAACTCTCCTCAGTTCCAAAACACTACAATAAACAGTGATCTCAGCTTCATGAAATGGGACAATCCTGCTGTTGGACAACTCCAAACATTGAAGTTGTCGGACTACGTAAAAATGATGGCTAATAATACAACTGCAATCTTCGCAAGACCTTTCGAAGAAGACGATCCTATTCTAAAAAAGATCGATGAAGATGTTCTAAATCGTACTCCTAACGGAATTTTACCTGGAAAATGGTGTTATATTGAAGGGAAGAATAAGAGTGTGGAGCGTTTGAACAATGAGGGAGAGTTCTGCTCTAGTCGGGGGAATAATATTGACGATGTAAAGCCAGGGTTTTATGGTATGAAGCTAATGGCTTTCCTTTCCGAGCTTGTTAATGATGAAAAAGTGAGGATTAATCAATGCAAAGAACAAAGATAAAATGTTAATAAATTTTTACTCTACAAATTAAGGTTATTGCAAAATAGTTGCTATGTCATGTCCGATTGGAATGCAAGTATTTTATGTTATTAATTTTTAAATATTTTTAAAAATTTTATTTACTTTTTAATTAAAAATTTTAATTAATTGAAACTTTTAAAATATAACTACATTTAGTTTTTACATTAACATTATTCTGTGTATTGTTAAATCATGTGAAATTTTATTAAAAATAAATATATTTAATTAAATAATTTATTATATTAAATTATTTTTAAAATAAAAATTATAAAAGGATCATAAGTATTTAAAAATCTAAATATTTAGAAAGGAAGAATGATAATTTCTCAAAAGGGTGACAAATCATGATCCTTTCCTTAAGAGTTAATTGTAATTCAACAATTATTATGATAATACAAGTGAAGTATTTTTTATATATAATCTCAATCAATAATTCACTAGTAATTAGAATATACATAGCACACAATCATATCACTAAGCATTTAATAATAAGTTTCCAAGTGAGATTAAGTAAGACACAAATTGTTGTTGCAGCAAATTTGCAACTAAATGTTTCTTCATTGACTTGATTTCCTACCAACCAAAGGTATGAATGAACAAATTTCCAAACAAATCTTATCTTTTATTCATTTCTTTTTTTATGTGTGTGTGTGTGTGGTTTAACATCTTTAGAAACCCACATATATTAACTATCATAATTGTTGTGTATTGATTAAGGAAACAAATTTATGGTTCTAATGTGTCCTTTCTCACCTAGCAAGCATAGAAGCATAATAAAAAGATCTCAATGTAGCCAACAATTATTACAATAATTTAAGGGAAAACTTATGATTTAAATAAAACTATATGTATAGTCTATATCTTCTCACCAAAAATCAATAGAATAACCAATCATTTTAACCCTTATTTTCTATATTCCTTATCTCTTCATTTGATTTATTAAGCCACTTTAAACTCCAACCACCAACAGCTTTTCCCCGACCGCCATTTTCAATTTCAAATCCTAGAAGCACTTTTGATCCTCACAATTTTTTTATTTAATTTATATCTACCTTAGTTGTGATCCCTTTATTTTTTTAATGATAGTATAATGAACTGGGTGATGTTGTCTAGGCTGTTTTACTGTATAATATATAGCGTGCACATGGTCTTGGACAATGGCAAAAATGGTCTTATTGTTTATGAGTAGTAGGTTAAGCGTCACATGATTCATTGTCAAGCTTGTGCTATAAAACAATGTTTCGTACTATAGTATTAAAATCTTAAAATAATTTAATAATGTACCGATGAGTTTCATGCTATGGATACCACAAATATGCATGGATAATAATTTTCTAAGGAGATAATAACTTCTAGATCTCTAATTTTATTTTTCATGTTATTATAATTAAAGATATAATTTGTTTATTTATTTATAATAAACGAAAAAAATTTTATAAAAAAATTCTCTTATTATAAGAAATTGTCATATCTAGTCGAGTGACAACTCATTTGACAACAAATTTAAGAAGAATTTTATCAATATTAGGAATAAAATATTTTCCTATAATATATAAATACCAACAGAAAATTTAGGTACGTATTTAATATAAATAAATAAATTATCTTTTTATTCATAAAATTATTAAAATTATGGACTTAAATTTTATTTTTGTATTTTTATATTTAAAAAAATATATCTTAAGAATTATAACTGCAAGAAATTATTTGAAATATTATATTTTAACTATTTTGGAGTTTAGATTAGTCATGGTCTCTTTTAACAAAAGAGATTCAAGTCGTCATAGTTGTATTTGTAGGATAATTTTTTTAATTAATGTGTGAGAGGAAAATTAATTCAATTTATAAATTATCATATTATTTTTTTAAAAAAAAAATTAGATAGAGTGAAAAAATCACTGATTATCTACAAAATACTAATTTTTATTTCATTATTATTA
The DNA here is from genome assembly GCA_035590515.1 of Trichilia minutiflora. NCBI lineage: Eukaryota > Viridiplantae > Streptophyta > Magnoliopsida > Sapindales > Meliaceae > Trichilia > Trichilia minutiflora. Next base: position 3,721,030 of record JAVXUL010000005.1, on the reverse strand, counting down.
CTAGAACTTGGGTGATTATAAAAATAAATTTTATAGGAGAATGATAAATACTCATATAATTTTTTTAAATATCACTTATCCTTTTATCATAATATTGATAATAAATATCCTTTTATGGTTTTTTAAAATATCACATACCGTTTATCAAAATATTTTTAACAAATAC
>JAVXUL010000005.1:3710054-3720764 GCA_035590515.1 Trichilia minutiflora | reverse complement strand
TCTGGTAGTACCAGGGAAACTTTTTCATCCTTTCTAATACAGACTAAAATTCGGTATTAATCTAAATTTTTCGATGAATTAATTTAGAACTGTAATTAATAGTTAACAAATAAAAATATATAAAAAAATAAATATTGGCTTTATATAAATATATATATACACGTATTAAAATTTTTTAGAAGTTTAGATAAGTTTGATTTAAAGTATGATGCAAATTTTTCTAATACTAATTTTACACAAATTTTCAATACAATAAAATGTACATACACCCTAAAATTTAGTTAAATGTACATTTAGCTCAATTAATTTCAAAAATACTTATGTAAAATCTAATTTGTTAAAAAAATTGTTAGATTAAACAAATTTTTTTTAAAATTTATAATTACTATAATACATTTTTAATTAGTTTATCATATTATTTTTCTTCAAATTTATAGATAATATTATCAAATTGGGTCTATGTAATTACTTTTAAAAATAATGGGAATAAAATATAGATAACCCGGGGTGGGCCTGGTGGGAGGTGGGGGGTGAGGGGTGGACATGTGGATCTCAAGGTCCATATTCAATTCTCACCTCAAGATTCTTTTTATTGAAACGTCAAGGAGATTAAGTCGGGGTTTTATCTTGTATTTGATACCATTGTACGTGATCCTTGTACCTGCGTCAAGAATCCGATTCAGAACGAGCATCATGTGATCTGCGGACATGAATCCACGGGTCCTGATCCTAGGTATGACTGAACGCCGCAATGATAATTGAATGCGTGAATTTCCTCGTATCCAAAAGATTGATAGATATTTAACTAAACTTTAATAATAGATGTATCATTTCTCTTTTCAATATTGAACATATGATTTCCAACATGAACATCTATACAGCAAAGTCATTGGCGCAAGATACTACAATCTACAAAACGCCCTTGATCCTAGCACAGATCAGTTGAGTCCGGTCGACACTGTCGGCCACGGCACTCACACCTCCTCCACGGCTGCCGGTGCCTCCATCAACGGTGCAAGTTTATACGGCATAGCACAAGGAACTGCTCGCGGTGGTGTACCATCAGCTCGCATAGCTATGTACAAAGTTTGTTGGAGTGGTGGGTGCACTGACATGGATATACTAGCAGCATTTGATGATGCCATTGCTGATGGGGTGGACTTGATATCAGTTTCGATTGGCGGAACGTCGAAGAGCTTGTTCGATGATCCGATATCAATAGGAGCGTTTCACGCAATGAAGAGGGGAATTCTGACGACATGCTCGGCAGGTAATATAGGGCCTTACGAAGGGACTGTAGAGAATGTAGCACCATGGATAATGACAGTTGCTGCTAGTAGCATTGATAGAAAATTTGTTGCAGCGGTTGAGCTTGGCAATGGCATGAAAACTGCGGTAAGTATGCATGCATAGAGGTAAATAGAGATAGAGATAGAGAATCCTTTTCTTATGCTGACGTTCCTAAGTTTTAAAATTCGGGTTTGAACGTCTTTTTGTCTTGTACTTGAATCACTATTTTTTTAAAAGAAAACCCACTTCAAATCCGAATTTTAAAAACTTAACCAAAATCTCGCACCTACAAAGTGTTATATATATATATATATATATATACACACACACACACTTGTATATCTATGCCTTTTTATCATCTAAGCACTAAACTTATTATTTATTTGATTGAAGGGGATTTCAATTAATACTTTTTCACCCACAAAAGCTTTTTACTCTCTCACAAATGGAGTTCAGGCAGAAAATTCTACTGGAAACACATATGGAAATGCCAGGTATAATTACAAATTCAACATATATCAGAGAAATTAAATAGGGTAATAACTGTTGTTTAATTAATGAAAAACTTATGCCTGCAGTGCATGTGATTATGGAACCCTAAGCATCAAGAAAGTGATGGGGAAGATCGTCTACTGTTTGGGAACCGGTAGCCAAGACTTCATTATCAAGCAACTAGGAGGAATTGGAACTATCATTGCCCTTGATTCCCCCACCGACACTGCCTTCACTAGTCTTATCGCAAGCTGTTCAGTTGTTTCCAAAGTCGGCGTCAAGATTGATCATTATATCAAGTCGACGAAGTATGTTTTATTAACGAAATGATTAGTTTGCACATTATTAAGTATCTTAAGCCCTTAGATTAACTGGGACGGAGGTGAATGACACAGGAATCCTCAAGCTGTTATACACAAGACAAGAGCTATTAACGTGACTGCACCGTTTATAGCTTCATTCTCATCGAGAGGGCCTCAATCAGTTACTCCCCATATCCTAAAACCTGATATTGCTGCACCAGGATTGGACATATTAGCTGCGTATTCGAAACTGGTATCGATAACGGGACAGCCTGGAGACAACCGGTTTGCACTGTTCAATATACTTTCAGGCACGTCGATGGCTTGCCCTCATGCTGCTGCTGCTGCTGCCTATGTCAAATCTTTCCACCCTGATTGGTCGCCTGCTGCGATCAAGTCTGCTCTCATGACCACAGGTAGCAAACAAACATCTCCTTCTCCTTAGTTTCATTATTGGATAAATTTGAGAAAGTATCCTGACCAAACCATGGTTTTGTTTGGTTTAGCTACGCCTATGAAGATCAAACCTGAAGATGCGGAGTTAGCTTCAGGATCAGGACAAATTAATCCAAGAAAAGCATTACGTCCGGGTCTCGTCTATGATATTTCCTTGAACGCGTACGCTAACTTCCTTTGCAAGGAAGGTTACAACAGCACAAACATAGGTAAGCTCATTGGTGGGAAGAAGAAATTCAGTTGCTCCAGTATGAAACCTGCACCAGGTTCAGATGGACTCAACTATCCTTCTATGCATATGCAAATCAAGAATCAGTCCCGAATCTCTGCCATCTTTCACAGAACCGTGACTAATGTGGTGCACGGGAAATCAGTATACAACGCGACTGTAACTTCACCAAAAGGTCTTTCAGTTAAAGTTTCTCCAAAGATTTTGGAATTTAGCAAGTCACATGAAAGACGATCATTCACGGTGACAGTGAACGGTTCGATGAAATACAGAAATCGGATTCTTTCAGCTTTACTGGAGTGGAGAGACTCCAAACATAGTGTTAAGACTCCTATTCTCATCTATAAGCCATTGCCATTACCACCTTTCTAAACAAGGTTTGCGAGAGTCTACAGCATACAAATCAGATTGCATACCAGTGCTCGCTAATTCTGATTCTTTTCTCGTGAATCGAGATTTTGATTGCTTGGAAAGAGAGCTCACTGTAGGGTTTTACAACCAATATCAGCAATCCAATTTATTTTTCTGCAATCTGCGACTCAGGTTTTTCTCATTTTCTTCGATAACATTGTGCGTCCCTAATAAAAGATTAAACATAAAATGAATGGGATATAATCCATCCTTTAGGTAGATAGATCATCATCAATCTAAGAACGGCTGGTATCCTAGTTTCTCTGAGAATATGAATGCAATCTCAATAAACTACATACATATCTTTAATTCAAACTTTCAGTGGTCAAAATCTAGAAATTTCCGTTCAGTGTGCTAGAACTAACATCGGCACCAACATTAATACACAACTTAGGCTAACTAATTAGACCACATACATACAGAAAAAAGACATCCATGCGGGGGATAATATGATAAAGACATCCATATTGTGATATCATATGTATGATGAAGGATGTGCAACTAATTCTATGCATGTTCAGCATAAAAACATTAATAAACTGGAAACTTGATTACCTCAAGTTCACTTTTTGCTCATGATAGTTTAAAAACTTTCATAAGGTTACAAAAGATCAGTGAGATAGAAATCATTCCTCAACTCCTCCCTTGCTGCCCTTTCTCAATCAAAACCCACCAAAATGGCAGCATCGGTTCCTTCATACAAGCATCTTCTCACACAAAAGCACCTCGCAACTCAAAAATTAGTACACTTTTGGATATCACTCTGACCTGACTCAAAGCCTTAGTTATATTAAGAATTTCAAAAGTAATCAACAGGCCAACTAAATTTTCGGCCCCACTTAGACCCCACAGGAAGATCTCAAAGCCAGCAACATGTGCACCCTGTCACGAGTTTGGTTTGGTTTCCTTTTACAGACTTTCTATGCTTCTAGGTTAGTGTTCTTACTCTGACATAAGCTCTAAGAACTCTTTTCAGTCTTGGCTCAACTCAAATCTTGTATGATAAGCTCAACAGTGCATTCTACACTGTCGACCATGCAGGTTCTTCAGCTTTGTAAGTTCCTTCCTCCTCCTCCTTGCCTCGGCTGCAGCACCTGCATCCACTAATTTCCTACTGGGATAATTGACTGGTAGTTTTTTCTCCGGTAAAGCACTTACAATATGAACGGCTTTCTTAGAAACATCCCCGCTATTATTGTAAGTGTAATTGGACTGAAGTACGTTCCCATGGTTAACAATAAATGTACTTCCAACAGAACAAAGTGGAGCAGGTGAAAGTGTTGCTTCTCTTTGGTGATGCCCATTATGCTGACCACCGCCTCCCTCTGAAGAGGATTCGACTGGGATATCACTGAGATCATTAGTAGTTCTAGTTTCTGTTAAACCAGAAGCTTTGGTTTTAACTTTTGCAGACACCAAGAAATTATGGCTGTCCACACCAGCAACAGTTTTTGAAGCTGAACTAGCTCTGTACCCATCATGCAAAGAAATTTCACCTTCTATATTTTTTACGCTGTCAGAGTGTTGAGCACGTAATCCATTTTCATTATCGCGAAGAGGGAGGAACCAAGGGCATGGCACTACATATAGAGGAGTTCTTGCTGCATTAATATCTGTTGGGTTTTCTTGCTCCCAAGAGGACGGAAGATTACCACTAATTGGCGAAGAAATATTTGAAGGGAAATTGACGGGTTTTTGCTGCCCATGATGTGATTGGACAGGAAGTGAAGATTGAATAATGGGAGACCAGCCGACTGGCAAAAAATGATGATGATTGTAGAAAAGCAATGGGCAGTTTGTAGTAGCTGAAGACATCTCACCATGAGCCGAATTAACCTCTCGTTTAGTTTCATCAACTTCTGGTTTCATTGTTTTGGCCACCTGCAAAATGGGAGAGCATGTCATCAGAGTGACAACAAATTTTCACACTAAAATATCTCGTGAATTGAAACGTTGCTTCTTACCTGTGCCTTCAAAAGTTTGTTTATGTTCTCCAAAGACTGATATTCTTTAAAAGCCAACTCCTTTTCCTTCTCAATATTAATATCACCAAATGTGAAGTAAATCAATGTTTCAATTCTACGTGAACTCAAAAACAACAGCCAGATTCCTTAGTGAAAGATAGTAATAATTTGGCAAAAGCTAAACTGGCTACCTTCTTCAAACTTTCGTTCTCCCGCACTAGATCAGAAGCTTTTCTTGTTAACTCCTCACATAGAGCCTGAACCAAAAGTGGAGAGGATGTGCAAAATCAGAGCCAGACATTAACCGTCCACTTCAGTGATAAGAAAGCATCTATGGGTGGGAGACATGTGTATAAACATAGAAACGTAAGTAATCAAAATTAAATAAATGTTTCCACAGTGACCAAAAAGGCAAGCACTACAACTATTAACTTTGCACCAGCAATGATAATATATTGCCAATGGTAGTATGTTCAGATTTGGGTTTATTTTAAAATTTTACAACCTACGATTATTTTGTCAATGCCAAGATATAAATATGTGCAGTATTGCAGTACTAAAACTACCATATTTCAGACTTGGTCAGCAAAGAGGTCTGTAAATATAGCGTTTAAAATGTGTCCACATCATGCAGACATTTATAAGGGCATTTGAACATGAATAGCTTTAAATTTCAATAAATTTATATTATTCGAAAAATACACTGCTAGACTATATATAGAATTTAGTAATTAAGTCGATCATAGAGACACAAGTACACGTATTAGGAGCTTTGACAGTCTTTCCCAGATCTCGGGACATAGTGATACTTTTCAATATACATTCCACTGGCAGAATTTTTCCTCTAGAAAAGAAATATTGAAATAATATATAAAAATAATGAGATCTTGCTATTGCTCTATACCTAGGTTCTGAATGAAGTTGTTTGGTACACATTTTTCAGAATATCCATTGAAAAAAAATAACAGTTTCTTTATTTGTTCACACAATGACAAGACAATGTCAATGTCATGAGTCAAGGTATATGTCATGAGTCAAGGTATATGTTCAACAAACCATTTAACAAAAGAATAATACATAATAACCTTTCACATTGCCTTATATGCTTAAAATGGAAACTGATTAAACTAAATTCTGCATTCTTCAGCAATAATAATGATGAAAATAACTTATGATCAATAGGTTAACAAAGAAGTTATCAGATTAATAAGCTTCTATGTATCACTCAGATATCCCCATTATGCTAAACAAAATCCATGTGAAAAGAGAGACTAAAAGGGATGTGAATTTATAAGGAAATTCACAGCCCAGAAGGCACATTGGCATGCCAACATGAACAGGAAAATCATACCCTGAAAATTTTGATAAATTAAGAATAAACAGCTTACTTGTCTGCGGCGTATTGTCTGTCTAGCTGATTCTCTGTTTGCTAATATTCTCCGTATTCTTCGCTCTTCCTTTTCAGCCTGAGACGTATATCTTCAATTAAAAATAAAGAATATTAACAGAGGCAAAGTTTCTGAGGAATTTAGAAGCTCTTAGTACCTCCGTTAAGTTTTGTCTTGACCTGCCCCCACCCGTCAATATGCATCTTGTGGTACACAGAGAACTTGATTTAAGTGATTTAGCATCTTCCTCAGCTTTTACCCGTTTAATTATTACATTGCTACATGTTTGTTCCCGCTGCTGATCCACTAGTGTTTCCTCCTGCTATAAACAAAAATATTGCTCAAGTCCTGCACAAAATAGTGCGACTTGGTGACAGACCGCTAGAAGGTTTCAAATTACTTGGCTAATGAATTCTTAGTTGCTTATGCTTATTACTCTTTCAGTCAGTAGAAAGTCATAGGAACAGAGAAATGATTAAGCAGAAGTAGGAAGCTAGATGAAAATTAAAATTTTTCTTAAAAGGAGCACTCGAGACAAATATAATATAGCTGTCATGATGTGTCCTCGTCATTTAGACTAGAATCTTCTAACATTTAACAGAACCTTTCTCTAAAAGGACAAAAGGAAAATATACATAGAAGCTCAAAGAAAAATAACAAATAAACAATATAGAATCTACTGTAAGACATGATAAACATACATAGGTTGATTAATATAAAGATCAAATAGGTTAAAAACTAGCAGGCCCTAAATTTCTATTTCCCAATATCTTTTGCTTTAGACGATCCTATGCTTTAGGAAGCTTCATATCAATTAATACAATAAAGCTTTAATTTCTCGTGTAATCTTCATCTATACACTGTTTTCGCTTCAAATTTAGTAAACTTATATGCATTAATGTAATAATCGTCTCCTTCATATCATGATTTATCTTGACCTTTATTATGAGGAAATAAAGATACAGAGTTAAGACACTTTCATTCCCACATAAGCTTTTCCTCAATAACAAAACCAACAGTGCACCTAAGGAATGTAACAAAATCTTCATTGAAAAATTATTGGACAGGCATCCATCATCAAGTCAGCCACAGCATCAACCAATACGTGTTAGAAACAATACATGAGACACTCATCTCTCGTGTCTATCACATGAACAGTATGTCATAATAATGTAAGAGATACCAATGTCAAACACAAATCGGCTGAACAGACAGATAAAGTGAAGGACTACTGACCCACTAACATTTCTTCATTTTTAAGTGCAGCGTTATCATAAATATATCACACAAATTCAAGGGGTTTTCTTCTAAAAGTTCATCTTAAAATGTCAAGGTGTATTTTGAGGTTTTTAAATTCCAATCTCACAGCGATCATTGAAACTCGACACCATAATATTTCAAATCGTAGATTAATTAAAAAGCAAAAGGGTACCAGCAATTTTTATACCCATTGATATCCAGTAATAACCTAAAAATTGAACGATCATCCCACATTATGGAAAAATAAACAAAAGCCAGCGCAACATTCATCGAATTCATCAGTTGTTTCATTTAATTAAACATGACATTTAAATTTAATTTCTAGTGTACTCTAATGGGAAATATAGTTTATTCATAACTTTCTAATATCACTTAACAAACATTTAGTTTTAGGTAAAGTTTATGTTTACCCATTTTTTCCTAGAAATATCAAAAATAATTAAAGAAAAAAAAAGTACATAATCATTTAAGAGATAAATGTTTTAACTTTGCTTTACTACTTTAGGGCAAACAAAAACCAATCACTTAATTTTTAAAAAAATAGAACTTAAATTTTGCAAATTTTGATAACTAAAAGAAATTAAAATAAATGAATAAAAATAGGGTTAATATTTCAAGACTAACATCAACAGGATCCGAAGATTGAGTCAACCGGTCAACCGGGTTCAAGTCCGACCCTGACTGACCAGGCGGTGACTCGGTCTTCCCTCTCTTCCTGACTCGTTTCCCTTTACATCCCCAATTCGTCGCCGTTTCAGCACCTCCTCCGTTCTCTCTCACAGCTAAATGAGCCAAATCCGCCAACGCCTCCGCCGCCTCCAGCTCCACCTCCACCAACCGATCCCCCGTAATTTCCGCTGCCGAACTCAGCGAAGACGTAGAAGAAGTACTCGAAACCGAAAATCGATCCGAATCCATAACACGCAGAGAAACACAAAACAGAAAAAAAATAATAATAAAAATAAATCTTTTTATTTTATCTGTAATGTCTCTGTTCTTCGGAGAAAGAAAAGGTTTAGTAAGTACTAGCTCGTTTGCAAGCGAGCACACAAATTGAGTGTTTGCTTGCCACGTGTCCTGCCAACTCGTTACGGGACATCTGTGCTAATTCACAGCCATGTATCTGTGATCGCCACGTATTGGTGTTAGAGCCACGTAAGACTGGGATGGCACATGTGAGAGTGGCACACGTATGGGAATTGCGAGTTTCAGTTTGGGGGGACATGACTGTCAACGTGGTCTTGGGAGTGATTGACACGTGTGGATTTTTATTATTATTGGCCTAGGGTTTGGAAGGATTTGGGGAACACGTGGAAGCCGGAGAACCAGAAGGTAACCAAAGTTAACTGTTGATTTCTCTACACTTGTCTTAGAACTAGGGTTTCCTCAATGTGCTGGTTTCTTTTTTTATTTTCTTTTGGATTTATGAAATTCTTATAGTAAGGTACAAGTGAAGCTTGCCCAGATCTGCGTAACTTACTTGGATGAGAAATTGGAAATGTATTTAAAAAAAAAAAAAAAGCGTTAGTTAAAAGTATATTATAATTTCACCAACCAAAAAAAAATATATGTTACTCATTTTAAAATTTTTTATTTTCAAATATATTTTAAATAAAGTAATATATTTTATTAAATAATATAATATAATAAATAATTTTTATTTTTATTACTTAATAAATGCTCTATTATAAAAATTAACTATACTAACAGGGCAAAATTTAAAATTTGATAATAACAATAAGAATTAAATTAATTATATTAAAAAAATCTAAAATAAAAAAAAAATATTAGTTAAGACTTAAAATAAGTATTTTTTTACTTAGTAGAGATTAAAAGATCCTTTTAATCAAATTTTACATATATAAATGTCTTTTATTCTTTTTTTTAAATATATGATACGTGGCCATTGAAATTTATATATAAAAAACTCATGTATTTATCTATATTTATATTTATATATAAATAAAATTAATAATTTTTTAAATTTTATTAATAAATTTTAAAAACCTTATTTCGGGGACAAATAAAATAAAAAAATAAAAAACTTTTTAAAAAAATTCTATAGTTAGAATAACCCATGGCATCTTAAAATAAAAGAGGTGAACCTTGTTAGGAGGAAGATCATAACAACAATCTTATCAAGTATACGAGGAAAGATGTATACCCATATCGACAACTAGGTTGTTTAGAAAATCTAAATTTTTAGGGTAATAATCTAAATTTGAAATTAGTTACTCCTTATTTAATTAGGATCAAATTTAAAAATTTAAATTCAGTTTTAAATAAGATCATATTATATTCTAATAAATTTGGTATTGATTTTTATTAGGTACTCGATTTTTATTAATAATTTATTTTAAAATTTTGATTATCATTATTATAATTTTTTAAATTTGATTAAATTATAAAAATATCTTATGGGATGATAATTTTAGAGAATATATATATGAAAAAATATATATCTTTGTTCTCGTTTAATATAGTTTTAATTATTTTAAATAAGAATAACTTATTTTTATGCTATTTATATGATACCTTATTAACTAAACTATATAAATATTAAAATAATGCTATCTATTTAGGATAATAAATTAATAATTTAAATAAAATAACATAGATTTTTTGCTATTATTAAGAAATCAGCGTAAATATTTTGAGATAATTTCTTCTTCTTTTTTTTTGTATACAAGGGAAACTCACACTCAACCATCACTGCAGCGTCCAGCTGAACACGAGACCAAGCACCTATCTCCGAGGGGTACGTGTTCGCAGACCACACGACACTCGTTCTTAGTAGTTAACGCGTGCACAGGGACCACCTTATAGTGGTACCAAGCATGGGAGAAAACCCCTGGCCTCTATCTTGGTGCGTCAGTCGGAATGAATCTATGGTAACTCGAACCCAGGTCACCCCAGTC
>JAVXUL010000005.1:3693217-3703795 GCA_035590515.1 Trichilia minutiflora | reverse complement strand
AACAGGTACTAATGCCTTGCGGGTTCTAGAGGTGCATTCTAAGTAATAGGATGTATTTCTAGGATTCGCGGCGATTGTCACGTGGCCGACTAAATTCGGGACGTGACATATAAGCCTTAACTACTTCTAAGAAAACCTTGAGCACAAGGTACGGGCTTTTAGAAAAGTTTTGTTTTTGTCTATTTCAGCTCAATACCTAGATCCTTACATATAAGACTTAAATTTTATGTGTTAAGACACAAAGTATGCTAGAAACTTATATATTACACCACAAAGTTGATATCTTATTTTATGAAGTTCAAAAATTTGTCATATTTTATACCTAAGTTATTTACTCTAACTACTACTAGCTATTGTAATTTCTATTGGATTTGTTATATTACGAGGATATTCTTCTGAAATATTTTCATATTGTTTGAATGAGGAAATTAGTTTATCTATGTCATAAGAAAATCCGCATAGCCCTTACAACAAATGGTGTGCAATTTGATTTAATTGTTTAATAATTAATTTTAATTAAATTTGTATATTATTTATTCTGAATTCCTAATACAAAAAATTAAACAAAATTCTAACTTCCTATCATAAAAATTAAATTCAATTCAAACTTTCTATCGCAAAAATAATTAAATTCAATAATAATAAAATATAATATAAATAATTCTAATTAAACTGAAGTAAAACATATAATAACGAAAATAAGTAACAATAATAATTAACTGTAACTATCAAATTTATTTAAAATTAATAACTAATAACAATAATCAACAAGTAAATAACTAACAATATAGCTAATAAAATTTAAAATAACTAACAAAATTAAATTCAATTCTAACATCTTAGAGCAAAAATAATTAAATTTAATAATAATAAAATATAATATAAATAATTCTAATTAAATTGAAGTAAAGTAAAGAATTAATTAATAGTTAGTAATCAACAATAAAAATTTAATAATTAATTAAATACTAACTTTAATTTTAAAATTAATAATAAATTTGAACAGCTAATTTCTAATTTTTAAAATTTAATAATTAACTAAATACTAATTCTAATTTTTAAACTAAAGAATTTAATAAATTAAATTAAATATACTAATATAATTACTAATCTCAAACTGTCAACCTCAAATTAAATTACTGATATATAGTAATATAATTATTAACCTCAAATTTTCTAATGTAGAAATTAAATTAAATTCAATTCTAACTTTCTAATATAAAAATATTTAAATTCAATAATAATAAAATAAGTAATTAAATTGAAATAAAATAAATAACAACCAAAATAACTAACATTAATAATTAATTTTATAATTAATTAACTCTAATTTTTAAATTAATAATAAAATTAAATTGCTAATATCTAATTTTTAAAATTTAGCAATGAACAACTAAATTTTTATAATTAATTAAAAACTAAATCTAATTTCTAAACTAAAGAATTTAACAAATAGATTAAATTAAATAATATAAATTAATATCCATTACTAATATCAAATTGTCAATAACTGAATGTTTTAAAGTGATTGCAGTTTGTTTCCATTCAGTGAATATTTACAACTAACAATTCATTGAGTAACAAAAATTGTTTTGAGAGAGAATGAGAATTTAAGAGAATAGAAAAAGTTAGAAATTAGAAATGAATTATGAAATTCTTTAGAAAATGAGGGTATTTATAGAAGAAGGGGTGAAGGGATAAAAATTTTACTGTTTTATAAATGGCAAAATTTTTAACATTGCAATTACTGGTAGCAACGTTTGCCTGCAATTACTGGTAGCAACGTTTGCAACGCTACAGTTGCCTGTAAATTTTTTAATTTTATTTGAATCATCGATTTAATGAAGACCAGATCATCAGGTTGAAGTTGAACTGAGGGTTCATTTCTTCAATAAACCTGAACGATTTTAGGCCCGTTTTGGGTCAGGCTTTCATTTCCAATACGATGGAATCGATACGGTCCAAATAGTTGAAGCTAAAATCAAATCAAATCAGTTAAATCAAGATCCTAGGACAGTTTGGATTTAGATTTAGACAGGTCAAATTAGTCCGATTCATGAGCCAACCCAACTTATTAAACATTTGGTACCAGACCAATTCTGTCCGTTAGACACCTTATATGTGATGGTGGAGATAACCATATTCTATCTTTGAGGTCCCTTCTTTTTCAACAATTTCCTCTTCTATCCAAAGTAAATCTTGGTTCCCACCCTTCTTTGCACTTGTCTCGACTAGCAATTGTCTTTTTTAACTCTTTTTTTCTTATCATTTCTTTCCTTTTCCTGAGAGTACCCACTTTCTTTCTTCCTCTCAGTAATTTTCTCTTCTGAAATAATTGTGTTTTATACTTTCTCATAAGTCACTTCTGAAAGGGCTACTATGGCTTTGCAAGTTTTGGTATGTCTTCTGAAATCATTATAAGGAATTTTTTGAGACGATTTTTTTAAGAGGAGTTAATTATCATTTCACATACCATTCGCTATTTGTCATTCTCCCTTCTTTTCTTTTCTTTTTTTTCACAGATTGATTAAATTTATGTTGCATTGATAAACTATGACAATACTGCCGTAAACTATGTTGCATTAATATGATACAACTAAATACGCCGTAATATAACCCAACAAGATGGTACTCCGTCGTGAAATTAGTTGATAATCGGCGGCAGGGTCCGCAGGGAACATGTTACAGCAGCGATCTATGAAATATTTATCTGCGGGACCCATGAGAGGGGTTGACAGCAAGACTAGGGTATTTCCACTTGTACGGTATTTAAATTCTTAAATTGTTCGTTCGCTCTCAAAGTGTTTTCGTTACACTTCCTTTCGATTTTTATAAGTCAGAGTTATTCATAAAAATTAAAATTATAATATGAAAATTAAAAGAATATATTATGCAAATTACATGTTATAATAAAAATTAAAATATTCGTGGTGTTGCAGCATGTTTCAGGAGGTAGTGCACTTTGGAAGTGCAATTTGGAAGAAAAAGAACTAATAAAGGAAAATCATTCTCGAGAAACAAACAGCCGGAGCAACAGTCAGTGGGTTTGCCTTTCCTAAATCAGGAATAAGACAAAGGTAAAGTTGATTCCTTGTCGTATCAAACCCACTTCACAACAAAAGAACTGAAGCATACCAATAGGGTTATTTAATTTCAAAGTGATCTAAAATAATCTAAGAGTGAGAGCAACTATGGCTTTACCTACTGCTTTACCAGCCAGAAGACCACAACTCGAGAGTTACCGGCAATCCTTGTATGACGAGGTAGATTTTTCATATTCCTGTTTAATTGTTTTAAAATTTGTAACTGGGTAATCGGTTCTTGATAAAGGTTATAATTTTGTGATGTTGTTAGATTTTATTTATGTTTTGAAGTTTGATTCTAAGAAAAAGGAAAGGTTTCGATTCGTTTGGGTAATTTTCTGGTTGGATTGTTCTCTTCTCTTGTAGTGTTGTAATTAGAGCAGAATTAGTAAGATAGTGAAACTGAAATGGAAGGTTATGTGATCATGTGATTTGCAGGGAGTAATCAACACCCAATTTGCTCATATTCAAGCTATGCAAGATGCTGATAGTCCTGATTTTGCTAGTGAAGTCATGACCATGTTCCGAAGTGATACTGACAAGATCTTAGAAGAGATGAATGGATATTTGTAATTTCAAACTTCAAATTTTTTTCGGTATTTGATTGCATTTTCACAATTCATTTTAGGTCAATTTTGTATGCTAATGATAGTTTTTGTTCACAGGAGTCAAGAAAATTTCGAATTTAACCAGTGGGATTTTTGTATTCATCAGCTCTTTGGAAGCACTGCAAGGTAGTGTTTTAATTTATTTGCTTATTAGTTATGGTTCTGTTGACCATTAGTTGACTGTTATTGAGATTGGTATTTTAGTAAAACACTAGCACCATTCCTTCATGCACTTTCTCCACTTATCTGTCGCTAATTCCTGATCTCGGCTCGGCTACCTGGCCACCGGACAGTAGCCTTTCCTCAAAGACTCTATGAAAAAGATACTATTATTCTGGCTAATTTCTTCAAAAATATTTCCACATTCAACAAGAAAGGTGGATTATTTCGGTAGATTGTCCATAAAACTTTTATGCCCCCAACTGAAGTTATAGAAGAACAAGATGATTCTATGATGGACGGTAGTTTGTGTTTTTAGCTAGAATCCCCTTACCATTTTTTTTTTTAAAAAAAAAAGTGCATACACGTGTAGGAGAATGGGAAGCCAGGTGGATTTATACTGGATTCTGTTTTAATGTTGAATTTTTATTTGTTTTGGCAAAATTAGACTATTGGAGTTATTCAAGTAGGTGCAAGTAATACTGTTAATCAACAAATAGTTTAGGGTAGGTATTCAACAACAAAGAGGAAGGTATGTGATAAAACACCAAAATTGGCATGCATCCTTGCCATCAACGTGGCACTAATCATTCGACACCAACTAAGTTACTTAGCCTATTAGAAAATTGAGTTGTGTCATGCAGGTAAATGCAAGTACATCCCAGGATAAAACTCGTATTAGTTTTTACATATGTTTATATTTGTAAACTGCAATACAATCATAATATTTGAATTTATAAGCTTACTCACCACTTATATTTTACACTTGATTGATTCTCGGTATGTATTTAATTTACTCAGTTAACAATTTCTTCAAAATCAACATTGGATATAAAACAATTGAAACCTGAGTTTCATGTATAGCTATTTCGATTAATATTTTTATTTTATATGCATCTATTTGGGTCTTATTGATGAGATTTTGTTTGCATGGTCTCTCCCAGCATTGGCGCATACCGTTTGAAACTTGATTGTGATGTGCTTCGTGAGGCTGTTGATAACAAGAGCAAGGAAAGGTGAGTAAAACACATTTTCTTTTTCACTTTTTTTTCAGGAATGCTTGAATTTAATTTGCTGTAATTTTTAATCCACAATCA
Source organism: Trichilia minutiflora (assembly GCA_035590515.1). Taxonomy (NCBI): domain Eukaryota; kingdom Viridiplantae; phylum Streptophyta; class Magnoliopsida; order Sapindales; family Meliaceae; genus Trichilia; species Trichilia minutiflora. The sequence goes on along the minus strand of JAVXUL010000005.1, from coordinate 3,698,848 downwards.
CAATTATCGTGAGATAAAGTTATTGGCGGGCAAATTATATTATTACACAGATGCGAACAACATCTTCTGTTGTTTTTTTAAATTTCTTGCAGTGTAGGTAACGCCTAAGCATCTTATTTTTATCTATTTATTCATTTAATTGTTATTTTAGTGACTTCATTATCTTTGCAGGTGCGTGGAAGCTTTAAATGCTTTTACCCGCGATTATTATGATTTCCTGAACAAAGTGCAGGTCCTACTTCAGGTAATTTTCAAAGTGTTATGAATGAACATTAAGAATGAACTCAAATATATTTTAACTCATTGCCTACCTCAGAATCGAGCACAGATGGCCACCAAAATGTGGTTAACTTAAATTACTGTAAATTACTCGGTCGAGTCCTTGACAGCATGTCTATTTGCATTAGCACTGACATGAGTTTGAATTTGGTGTTGCAGCTAGAGAAGGGCATTATTGTCCATGGCAATGGATTTCATCCAACAGAGACATTAACAGAATAGGATGACAAAATTGCTGCTGCTTCAACCTAATCATGTGAGGTTTGGAAAAAGTTACTGCTGCTTTTCCAATTTGATAAATAAATGTAACACTTGCTTTGGATTGTTAGAGCCCTAGAATGTTGTGTTTATGCTGATCAATCGAATCGGATTCTGGATATCAGAACTTCAGTATGCTATTGCTAATGATTAAACTTAAGTTTCATAAAGACTCCTGTCGACTTCATTTCATGTTTTATAAGTTTTGCCAAGTAAATGTTACCCCTACTTTGGATTGTTAAGAGCCCTACAATGTTGTGTTTATGCTGATCGATGCAATCGGATTCACGATATCAGAAATGCAGTATGCTATTGCTAGTGAATAAACTTATGTTTGATAAAGACTAAAGACTTCGTTGCTCATCTTTTATGAGTTTTCGTGGTATGAATTGAGCATGTGAAGACATTTTCAGTAGATATGCTGCCAAAAAAGGCTTTCGGCTTCTCAATCTGTGTTCAATTCAAGCCTTTCATCTATGGTAATGCACACAATTAGATGCAAATTATCCATTAGCATTCAAAAACTACTGTAGTAACATAGAAGGTGATAAGAAAAACGCATACATTTCCTGTAGCATCCCTTAGGCAGGGTCATTAAGGCTGGTTAATAATACATTGAATTCACTGACCAGAGTTCCCGAGGCAATGATTTACATCTAAGGTAGGATGAGTTGGAAGCAATAAAGGAGCCGGATGAGCTGCAGGTGACAAAGGACCAGTGACCCGCCTGTACGGAAATGGTGTAGGTGTATGTGGAGTTCTCGGAGATAGGTTAACAAACTCCAGTGCCTGTACTCTCAATTCTACAGGATAGTCAGCAACACAACCGATTCTCGGGCCAGCTCCACTTGTCCACTTGAGCGAGAGCTGATGTCCTAATTGATATGAGTTTGTCGCTTTCTTGGAATTGATCCTTTGCAATATTGCAGCTTTTGGCACATCAGCTCTTGGGCTCTGAAGACCACCAGATAAAGTCCGTTCATAGTTACTTTTGGTCTCTGTTTGTTTAACTTCAGATGATTTTGAGGAAAGCTTTTCCTCTGATTCCTTGGGAATTTCAGAGTCCAAAGGTTTTGAGTTTGTTACCACTTGCACTGCACTATCACCTATGCAGGAATTGCACTCATAGCCATCAGAGTCCGCCTTTTCTACCTGGAAAAACAATACCACATTGCGACTATTAATATCCACACTACAAGCAAGTGAGTAGGATAACTATTGTGAGACAGAAGAGTTACCTCAACTTCATCCATGTTCACTCCGTTTTTCTTGAGAAAGGATAAAAAGCTGTCGAGCCTGTCATCTGTTGGTCGATAATGCCCACTATATGCGGAGATTGACTGAGAAGGCATGAGAATCAAGGATCAGATACCACACATAATGACATTATACAATAACTTCAATTATGTATGGCCAATAAATCACATTTCTGTGTGTGCTGGGGGCAAGGATAGAACCTCCTATCTTTCATTACATTAGCTTTACAATTTCCAATAATTAACCTAGTACCTCCATTGCAAGCAACAAATGAGGGTGCAGATCATTGATATGCTTCACATGAATGATTTACTAACCATACCTTAAGAATTCCACGCACTGCCACAAGTTTTCCGGCAGCTATTGTCGCTCCTCCAGCCAAGAAGCTTGAATGATGAAACATTCCTTTCTTTTTCTGGAAGGTATAGAAACCGTGTTACTTATTTCGGAGATGTATAAGAATAGCGTCAAAAAGTTGTTCTTCAATTTGTTTAAATTCTTACCAGCCCAGCATAGAGTTTCTTAGAAGTGCTCATAACAAATATATACTTGTTCCCTTGCTGTGTATCAAGGAAATCTCTAGTTTGTTTGTGAATAAACTTCCCATCCTCAACAATGTATTCATGATGTTCCCTCTCTTGCTATTTCAGCAAACAGGACAAGACAGCACGCTCATCAGAATCGCTATAAATCATGCATTGTTTAACAAAATGCATTTAGACCACCGTAATACAGAAAGTCTAAATAAGATTGTGCGAGCACATACAGGGCCCAGATATTTGATGCATTGTTGTCGAAGCTTTGATCTTGGACATCCTTTGAGATCAAGATCTTTGCCATCTCCAATATCCAACCTGTAGTAAAATGTCAAATAAAATCGCCTTTTAGCAGTCGACTACCTCAATCTTTCTACAGTTATGACCATAAACAATGATAAGAAAAGAAATAACCAATATTTCTCTCTCTTTTTTTTTCCCCTGGTTTCTTTCCCACTTCTTTTTCATGTAATTTTGATAGCATCAGCAATAATCTTTTATGCCCAACAAATATTTGACACATTATATCGGCCAACAGATGCAAGTGGAGTCCATCAAGACCAAATCATTCTGATTCACACCCAATATAATCCAAATCTTAATGGGAAATAAATCAATAAGGTGATAACAGAAGAGATTGACAAAACTATTGATGATATTTATTTTGAAAGAATATATAACCATCCAATTAAAGCTAATTTCAATACCTTTCCGCCCAACAAGATGTGATAACCCATTATGGAACAAATCATATTTCAAAGTCATTCGTTGATCTTGCCAATGCTATGCATATGCCAAGACAGCCGGTGCAAACCCAAACTCCTAGCTCATATCGGCCAATCTAGACTATAATCATTTATCACCTCAACTCATACGAAATTATAACTGGTTATACCCAAAAACATTGCTCATCAACCGGTACACTCGAGACAATCAGAAAGCATGGACCAAGCACAGCATGAAGACTTATATCATCCATTGACTAAATTTGACCATCAACATAAATTAAGCTAGTCATCGAATCAAAAAGGAAAAAATTTTCTCACCAGTAGAAAAATGGTTGACCAGCATCAGTTTTGCACCATTCTTCATAATATAAATGCAAATTATGGCCATACCGATGCCTCGGATCAATCTATACACAAAACACAATCAAAAGGAGTATAGGAAATCAGATTAGAACATGAAAACTCAATACTTTAAAAAAAAATTAATAATGATAAATTCAACACAAAAAACTAAAATGGAATTACAGCTTCAATCCAATGCTGAAAGGCCAACTTTTGTGCGTTAGAGTCTTTCGACAATCCCTGACCCACCTGCAAAAAAAGAATAATTATATTTAAATCCATTAACAATAACCAAAATTTACTTCTTCCAGTAATGAACAGGAAAGTAAAATTAAATTTTTAAAAAAATTAAAGGGAAGAAAAGAAAAAACCTTAGCAGCGTTCACGAAAATACGATTCCATCTTGAAGCAGCAGTTTCAGGTTTCGAGAAATTAAAAAAGGACACCGTACTGTGATTCAACCTAGCATAATCTATAGCTTGCCACCTGTAAATTCACCATTTTGTTTTGAACTTACATCAATAATCACAAATTAAAATGTAATGAACGAGAAAATAGTTCACAGAATCTGTGCACCTACCAGAGCTCTTCAGCAACAACAGCCGAATCCGCTAACCTGCGCCGAGTTCGATAACTTCTGTACACCTTTTGCAGCTTCACCGCCGCATCCTTTATCTCCGTCGCCGATTCACCAGAAAACTCCGAGCTCCATCGAGAATGGAGCCCTGAAGGCGACATACCCATGTAAGAAGACGGAGAGTTTGACTGAAGATCGAAGTTGGACAAAGATTGCTCCACAACCTCCATTGTTAAAAGCTTAAGCATTTGAGAAAATGAAAAGCCTAAAATATTTTGAAATCAAGAAGTAAACTGAAGATGAAGAAGAAGAAGGAAGAGGAGTAAGCTGCGTTGGAGATGTATTAATGGCTGTTCTGTTTTTGCCGGGGAAATCTGGTACGTTCTTCTTACCTGTCACCCTTAAGAGCATTTATTTAGTGAAGTGTTGGTTGTGCACGCGTAAGTGTAGCGAGTGAGATTTAGAAAATGTGAGGAGAGATTAGAAAATTTAGGAAACGCGAAGACTTTGAAAATTGACGCTAATTCCCAAGTCAGTCGTTTTGTGTGGTGTGGATCACGTTGTACGGTTTCCGAGTGTCCCAAATAATAATAATAAAAATAAATAATTGGTAATAACATGTTAGTCCCTAATTTTTTTAAAATATAAATTAGGATACAAGTTACAAAATTTAACCATTTAGTCCCTTAATTTAGTTGTGTTATAGTTTCAAATATGAAGTGATAATTTTGGACATGAATCATATAATTAATTCGAAATTGAAGATTTAAATTAACTAAAAAATACAATCATTTAAATAATAGTATAAATACAACATAATTATTAAATTAATTGGGTTAAATTTTAGTATTTTTCATATGTGAATTTGTTAATGATATTATTAAATATTTGAGTAATTATATTATATTAATTTATTCATAATTTAGTAAATATTATTTAATATTTTTATATTTTGAAAAATATTTATTACATCATTTATAACTATTTAACTATATTAACTCTAAAATTGATTAAGTAGATGGTATTATAAATATTTTAAGAAATCTTTTAAAATAATACTAATATGTTAAATATATGACATAATTAATAATTGAGTTGAATTAATATTTTTTATATAATTATTATTAGATTAACAAATAAACTTTGGTAGTCAAAAACTAGTTCAAGAAAGAAAGTACCTCAACTCATATTTATAGTTTAATAGTTTACTGGAATGGTAATGTGAGACGAACATTGATAATTAGACCACTCACGAATATAATCTCGTGTTGATGGATTAAGTTTAAGATGTATAATTTGAACGTATATTTTTCATTCGATTCTAATCAACTATTCGTGATTTAAATAGAATGCTTAGGTAATGGTATATTTAGTTAGTACCTTAAATATTAGTCAGACAAAATCTATTAATCATTTAAGCAAGATGTTTGGATAGTGGTATACTCAACTAGTATTTTTCAAATATCAATCGAGCGAATGGTATGCTCAGTTAACATCTTCAGGATATTAGTCAAGTGAAATCCATATGATGCAACTCAAGGCAATGAAGACTTAAAGATGCCAATGGGTCCAATTATAAGGTCACGCTCCAACAAGCTCAAGGCACAATTTCAGATTTATGCACAAGCATTTGTTTCACAAGAACTTCAAGACG
>JAVXUL010000005.1:3656978-3674985 GCA_035590515.1 Trichilia minutiflora | reverse complement strand
AAAAATTATACCAAATTAATCCTCAATTTTAGCTATCTTTTCAATTTATTAAGGTTTCTACCAGAAACGTTTTCCACTTACTAGATGTTGCTTTATTTTTTTTTTATTAAAAACACTTGTTTTATTTTTATTTGGCACCTTTGATTTCTTTGATTATCCTGCTATAAATCGATAAAATTTTCAAGATTTTATTTTATACTTATTTTACAAGAAAATAATTTTGTAATTAACAAGTTGATTAATATAAATTTAAATATTTTTCTATAATTTGGTGGTCTATTGTTTCTCTTTTTCATCATAATAAATTGGGTATTCCAAATTATAGATTTAATTAATTAGTGCTATTTGTTTTCATTAAAGATTTTAGGTTTTAATATGTGTTTTTTATTTAATTAATTTTCCTCTTCGTTAATGATTTAGTTAAAAAAAATTGGATTTAATAAAATGTAAAAAGTTGTTATTGTTATAGGGAGTAATTTGTTATAAGTAAAAAATATTTGTTCTTATTTGTTGCTGTAACAAAAATTATGGACTAAAATGTACATATCAGGATTTCTTTTTCTGATTCAAAACAAACAAAACCCTGTCGACACGTCGGTGTCGGCACCCACTTTTGCGGGACCCATGAACAATTTACTGGGTCCCTTAATCTTAAAAATATTCAGAGCCCAAAGGGGTACGGAGAAAAAGAGAAAAACAGTAGAATTCTTCTGTAATGTAATCTGCTTCTTCCTCTTCTCTCTCTGTGATTCCATAGCTTAGGGTTTTTCAATTGCGAATCTGATTCATTTAACGTTCCTCGTTTGGCAAATCTTGCTAACCAATACGACATCTCATTTTGGGTAATGTTCTCTCTCTTTCTACTTGTAGATGAATGTTCATGTTGTAATTGCTTACATTTGTTTTAAATAGGATGTAATTGCTTTATTGGGTTTTGGATCTTCATTCCTGTAATGGAAAACAGTTGATGTTTTGGTTATCATCTCTGTTCAGTTGGTGATTCTGTATTTTTGCATTTTTCTTTTCTTTTTCTTTTTTTAAAAATAAGTATGCTTTATATATCAGTGTGTTTATGCTCTTTTTTTATTATTATTTTCTTTTTTGAGATGGGTTATTGATGATATAGGTTTAGCTGGGAAAAATGGATTATATCTAGTTGATGGGTTTTGAAAAAAAAAAAAGAAAAAAAAAAATGCCCTTTCAGTGTATGCTAGTATTATTCTCGGTCGAAGGGCTAGAAAACCAGAATTGTATCCTTGCTGACATACCTTTCATTCTTTTATTTTCTTGTGAGATAATTCTGTTACAGCTTAATTAGATGATAATAGTTGTGTTGAGTTGTTTGGTTGGCTTACACTGTACAAGCCTTTTCGAATGTACTACGAATGGAGACAGTACAGCCGACTTGTAATCGGGTGATTGGTAGTATTGGTTGCAAAGTTTTTTGAACTTGATAGGTAATCGACAGTCATGTGTGCCAATTGAATTTTTAACCTGATGTTTGGTATTTGAAGAGAATGTACTTATAGCGGATTGCGTGCCTCCGCTGCCAAGCAGTTGCAGTTCCTGTGGAGGATACTGATCAATTAAACTTGTTGTACTTCTCTTTTATCTATTTTCTCATTATTTTGGCTGACTGTCTTTGAGTATTGTGATGATTTAGGTGTGGATGTTGCAAAGTGAGCTATAGAATCTGCATGATTGAAGAACATGTAGAGGACGTTTGGTGTGAACTCAGACCTCTGAAGTTTCTTGATAAGGAATTTCCAATTAATGGATTAGTGTAAATTCCAAGGATATATATATTCTACTTTCTTGTTTTGTTCCTAGTCCAAGTGAAATTACCTGGGTGCTAGTAATACAGGTAATGGGTTCATTTCCTGGTACCTGTGAAATTGTAGAAGCAGGAGAAGAGGTGAGTTCAGTTCAGCATTCACGAAGAACTTACCAGCCAAATTCCGGATCAAGTGTGGTTGACGAAGATCAGAAGCCTCATTTGCTGAGATTGGCATACAAGGAATCTCTAGAAGATGATCTTAATCAGCTTTTTGAGGCTATCAGTCTTAGAACTTTATCCAAAGGTAGGGATCATTCTCATGATGTAGGCACAAGTGCAAGTCCATTACAAAGAAATGCTTTAAAAAAGCCAATGAGCGTTCCCCATTCACCACGAATGGGGACTTCAGAGCCAGTCTCTTTGAAGCAGGCATTAAGGGAACTTTGTATCACAAAGGCATCAGAAATGGCTGCTATGAAACGAATATCAAAATCAACGAGTTCTCCACGGGTGTCAGAATCGGTCAGGATAAAAAACTTGTACAACACAAAGGTAGTTGAAGCTTCCAGTGGATCTGGCGCACTTCGAGATGGCGATAAGGAGAGCATGGTCGAAATATCTCTGGTGGCAGAAGAACACCAGGCAAATTCTTCTGTGAAAAAGATGTCTCAGTCGCTTCAAGTGCCAAAGATAAAATTTTCAAACCAAAGTGATTATTCTTCACCAAGGTTGGCTGTAATGCAAAATGCTAAGGAGACCAGCCAAAGTGCTCATTCTTCCCCTCGGTTTGCTCTTCTAAAAATGCAAAACGTTGCAGGGACCAGCCAAAGTGCTCATTCTTCTCCACAGTTTGTTCCATCAGTGCAAAAAGCTATGGGTACCAACCACAGTGCTCATTCTTCTCTTCGGTTTGCTGCTCGGACAATGCAAAACAATACGGGGACCAACCAAGATACTCATTCTTCATCTCAGCTCACTGTTCCAACGACAAAATATAGTACTGCAACCAACCAAAGTGCTCTTACTTCTCCTTGTTTTGCTGTTCCTAAAAAAAATGGTTCTCAGACCACAATGATGCAAAATGAGATTGTTTCTATGTCGAAAAATGTTGGAACTCATTCAGTAAAAATGGAGATGTTGCCAAAAGAGGAGCATGTACCTGCACATCCATCTTCTTCTAATATCACTGACGTGTTAGAAACAAAGAAACATGTCCCTGCACCAACCAAATTAACAAACAGAACATTGACGGTGAAGTCAGTGCGGAAAGGAAGATTGCATGCTGTACCTTCTTCAAGCTCAACCAATGGCAGCAGGGTAACCAAGCTGGCCAGAAATAGCCCACGTGTAGTCAAGCCAGTCCTCAGGAAGAAGAGTTCTGTTAAGAAGAAAGTAAAACAGGATTCAGCTTCTGTTCCTTTCTCGTCTGATACATATGCTGACGCTAGTAGCAACCTGGACCCTAGTACGACCCAAATGATTTGCCAGAGATGCCAGTGTGCTTTGAAAAATGTGAGTAATCTAACTGATCAAGATTCTTCAATCTCCAACTTGACCGGTGTTAGTGCTGAAGTCCACTCAACTAGTGTTAACACACCTACAATTGAGCCAGACTTCATTTCAAATGGCTGTAAAAGCAGTCAGGCTGTTTCTGAAAAAGCAATAAATTATCCAAAATCAAGAGAAAAGGGGGACTTTTCCCAAAGTTCAAAGAGTAGCCTAGGTGATTATAGTAGTAGTACAAGCAACAGTGATGATAGCAATTTAAGCGGATCTAGTTGTGGCAACAGGCCTCACATGTCAACAGATGTGAGGTGGGAGGCTATTCGTCTTGTTAGGATACAATGTGGTGGAGTCTTAGGATTGAGACATTTCAATCTTTTGCAGAAGCTTGGTTGCGGAGATATAGGAACTGTATATCTTGCGGAGCTAATTAGTACAAACTGCCTATTTGCCATAAAGGTAATGGATAATGAATTTTTGGCTAGAAGGAAGAAGATGCCAAGGGCCCAAACAGAAAGAGAGATTCTGAGAATGCTAGATCATCCTTTTCTCCCTACATTATATGCCCAATTCACATCGGATAATTTATCGTGTTTAGTTATGGAGTATTGTCCTGGCGGAGACCTGCATGTCCTTAGGCAGAGGCAGCTTGGCAGGTGTTTTTCCGAACCAGCGGCTAGGTACATTTCTTTCATGAAGGTTCCACTCAAGTTATTAATTTCGTTTAATCTTTTTATTCCTATTAAATACGATACAAATACCAAATGAAAAAATGATTAACGTTACAAAGAGCCTACTATTTTTTTTCTATCCATCAGACTCCCCACCCCCTGCTCCCATCTCACTCCATGAACAAACACAAAGAACATAATATACTATAATTCATTATGCTTATAGCAATGTATGGTTTATTTATTTTCTGAACGTTGTGTTGACATATTCATGGCCATTAATGCATTTTTATTCATAAGTACAATATCATTCTTCTGTATTCTTTACTATGACTTTTTTGCCTACTATCATGGGATGTGGCATCATAAATTAGTTCAAGGTTTGCACCCTTGTGATTAATTCTAAAATGCAAAAAGTAAAGATTTATCAATTGCTAATAAATTCATATGAACGGTTAAATGCATATGAACGGTTAAATGCATATGAACAGCTATGACCTCCTGTGTACTTCCTTCAATTGCAACCAATAGTAATACCATTCAAAACCCTTGTTCAAACTAGCTTATTGAGTCTGAAACCTAGCATATTGCACCCACCTTCTTCTATTATATCCTAGTGTTAAACACCACCTTGAATATGACCCATTTGAAACCAATTTCTTCTTGTGTAGCACTCGCTATTTCCTACTACTATTATTGTCACCATAGTCTTAAGTTTGGTTATGGCTGTCTATAACTTTTAGAAATAAGCCTTTCACTGTTCCAAAAATCTGTTTTCAACTCAATAAATACGAAGTTATCTGATTGAAGGAAAAGGGAAAAAGAACAAAGTAGCTGATATCTTACAATTTGGGATATTTTGTGGTTGGCTGTGGTTCGCTATCTTTATGACATCTTTATGACCAATCTTATTATTTATAAAATATGTTTAGGCTTTGTGCTGATCTTGAGGCACACTCGATATGTTTTTATTATTATGGTGGAAGCTGACACTGTCATGAATAAAGTTGGTTATTGGATTTTCTCATGCTGATACTCAAAATCTTCTTGGTTTTTAGTATTCATTTTTGGCCATTAAGGACGAGCAATAAATTGTTTCTGCAGGTTCTATGTTGCTGAAGTCCTCCTCGCCCTGGAGTACTTGCACATGCTTGGAGTCATATACAGGGATTTAAAACCTGAAAACATTCTTGTTCGAGAAGATGGCCACATTATGCTGACAGATTTTGACCTTTCGCTCAGATGTTCTGTAAATCCAACTCTCCTGAAATCATCTTCATCGAATATGGATCCTGCTAGAGTGTCTGGTCCATGCACAGAATCTAGCTGCATTCAGCCTTTCTGCATTGAGCCCACCTGTCAAGTTCCATGCTTTAGCCCCAGGTTCTTACCTGCTGGTGCAAAAACAAGGAAGCCGACAGCTAACCTTGCAACCCAGAGAAGATCATTGCCACAGCTTGTGGCCGAGCCTACTGATGCACGATCCAATTCATTTGTCGGGACCCATGAATACTTGGCACCTGAAATCATCAAAGGAGAGGGTCACGGAGCTGCAGTTGATTGGTGGACATTTGGTATCTTTCTTTATGAACTTCTATATGGAAGAACACCATTTAAAGGTTCCGGGAATGAAGAAACATTAACCAATGTTTTATTACAAAACCTCAAGTTCCCGGATGGCCCTTTTGTTAGTTTTCAAGCTCGAGATCTCATCCAAGGGCTGTTGGTGAAGGAGCCTGAGTATCGTATGGGATCACAGAAAGGAGCTGCTGAAATCAAACAGCATCCGTTCTTTGAGGGCTTGAACTGGGCACTTATACGATGTGCCATTCCGCCAGAAATACCTGAATTCTATGATTATGGAATCCCAGATATGGTTCCTGAAAAAAGCAAGTATTTGGAGTGTAAAGCTACAGGAGAACAACTTGAGTTTGAGTTGTTTTAGCGGAAATATGTAATTAGGAAATAACTGTATGTAGCTTTTGTAGTGTAAATCGGATTAAGAATGTTGTAGTAAAGCTCTAATTTCTCCAGCTTTTGCCATAATTGATCTTCTTTGGCTTTGGAAAATGAAACACTAATTGCTCGTAACAAACTTAAAATATAAGACTTTGAGATATATTTTACTATAATTATAAAAAATAGTTTAGTTAATAATTAATTTTAAGTGATCAAACAATCAAATTGAAGTTTGGAATTCATAAAACAAAATTATGAAAAACTTATGGAAATCTTAAATTTGAAAAATTTTAATCTAAATTAAACAAAGTTCAAAAGTTATTTTTCTAAAGTTTTGAACCCTTTAAATATACAAATATTAGGTCTAGAAAATGACAAGGTAGTTTATAAATATATGACAAGGTAGTTCATAAATAGACAAAAAATTAGGTTCGAAAAAGATAAAATTGTGAATGATTAAGATAGGATCGACATCAGATGAAGGAAGGTTTCGCCATAAGTCTTGTTTTGGAACCATTAAGAATGATTTTCACATGAATGTTGGTTTTGAGCATGTCCATTGTCCAACATTAGTCTTCCTTTGGATTCCCTTAAATGATTAGTGTTTGAATTCGGTGTCGATCTTGAGAGAGTTCAACATTGATCTTCCCTTGGCACATATTAAAGCTTTGCGTCATTCCCTCTTTTTTGTGAAAAGTTTGACTCTAAGTCTACTGGATATTCCGGATAATTCGGTTAGATGTCTAACACATTGAAGGTTGGTGAAATGTCCATAAACTGGGTTAAGTCAATCACATTGGTGTTACCATTGATTTTCTTGATGACTTTGAATGGGTTAATTTTATTTTTTGTTATAGCTTGCTATACTGACCAATCCAAACACTATTTTTGTTAAGGAACATAAAATTTTACCTCCCACCTTAAAGGTCTTTTAAGTCTACGCTAAAGAAACATTAAGCAAAATATGTTAAATAATTTCATTTTTATGCATCTCATGCATCATTTAACAAAATAATTAAAAATTAATGCAAAATGCCTTTCACCAAGGATGAGATGGATAGATTAATCCTCTATGGTGATGATGATGGCCAAATGAGATTGCTACCAAAATGCCTAGGGAGATGGTGGCCGAACGAGGAAGAGAGTGTTTTGAGATTTTTGATTTTTCATTAAATGAAAATCATGTCAAAAATGTACATAAAAGGTTGCTTTTATACTTGGTCAATATAATTTTATAACGTTACAATAAAGTCCACTTTAAAGTTTTCAAATTGATTTTGACTTTAGGCTTGTCAAACAAATTCATTGAATTTTCAAACCAACCCTTTAATAATCTATATAATTAAAATTGTCATAAAATTTATTTTAAATTACATAATGATACTATTTAAAAAACTTTAAAGTTATTCAATCAATTTATACACTTATAAACACACACATACACACATTATGAGCACATATTATCTTCCAAGGTACTAGTTCTCTTATATATAATATTTTCTCTCTCTTGCATCCCCTAGTGTATAACATTGCTAGTGTGATCCTATAGGTTCACTGTAGATTAGCTGTGAACTTGTTTCAAACTCTTTCGATTTCGAACCTTTCAAAAGTTCAACGACTATGGGTAATATCTAATAATAAGTTATAGTCTTTAAATCACAGTGAAGAATACTTCATTAAACCCATTGCACATTGTACGTATCATGTAGATAATATCCTTTTGTTATCTAATCCTAATCAAATTAGAGTTTACGGTATATTATAACCCTAAACTTAATGTGTTTATGAAACATCGATCAATATATCTTGAGCTCGTCATCACAAACTCTTTCGTATGACATTATATGTACTCTGATAAGAGATTTCTGTTTCAGACATTTATCGATATTCGTTTAAGACCTCGAATATAGATGACGTCAATATTTACTCCTAATCCCATAAGTTGAGTTAATAGATCTCATCTTGACCATCATTCGTCTACGTATGTAGACAATACATGATCAAATCGGCTTTAACATATAAGATGTGATTAGTCTCGTACTTATATACCATATGAATCATATGCATCTACATTAGATTCAAAGATGATAGAACTACATTGTACACTAGTACAATTAAATTATAAGTCCTGACTACATACTTTATTATATGATTTATTATTGATTGGATACGGTCAAAAAATAGTTCACTAACTATTAATCCATACTCGTACGCTAGTAACATGAATCTCATTGTTATCCATACTAACATTATCTTATAATATTTATTGGTGGCATTTAGTACTCTTACTATGCGATATTATTGCCCAATTAATACTGCTATCATAAGAAAAAGTGTTGATAAATTCATTTACTAATTAAATGAACTATCTGGATAATTCATATGTATACATTATTTTAAAGTATGAACAAATAATAAAAGTACTTTATATACACGAATAAAGAATACTTTCTTTTATTAATGAATAAATGTTAATAATACAAGACAAAATGCTCTGAAACCGACAACATGAATGATTTCTAGGGTATACACTAATAAACTCCTATTTATAATAAAACTATTTGGTGTTGTATCTTATACTTATTTTTTCAAGATAATGGTTCAACTGTTTCAGTGTCATCGCCTTAGTCAGTGGGTCAGCTACATTATCCGCTGAAGAGGTCTTCTGGATTATTTCAACTTTAATGAGCTCTCTCAAAATGTGATTTTTTCTTAAATATGCTTACACTCTTGCGTGTTCTTGGTTTCTTCACCTGTGCAATCACTCTAATATTGTTACAGAACATGATTATTGAATAAGCCATGTTGGAAACTATACCTAATTCAGATACAAACTTGTATATTCAAATAGTACTATTTCTGAAGCAGTTGTCACATCCTTTTTCCCTTAACGATTGGATAACAATTACCTTGTTTATCAACAAATTTATTCTAGTTATTCACTCATATATGTCATCCAACCTTAATACCAAGTATAGTAATTAATGTTCATAAAATTTCAATTTCACAATATAATACATTACAAAATATTTTATACAATCACAAATATAATACATCCAGAACATTTTATACATCATTATATACAAACTAGGAGAGAGACCAACAATTTGCTGTATATTGGCCTACCTTATTATGTAATATCGATCTACAAAATTTGTGGTATCAGATTTTTACTATATGAAATCTACTCTCCTGAAAATAAATGGTAAGGTGTAAGTTGCCTACTCAATAAGTAAATAAATAATAAAATACACCAATCAATCAAACAATATCGGTATAATGTCATTATATACTCTTGAATTCAGTTCCTATTTAATTCTAAATAACAAGACAAACACATAACTCGTGTATTATTTTAAAAATTAACCATCAAATATGCAAAAATCATCCTACAAGAGTAGTTACATTCTATTAATACATATAGGCTCACAATGCTTTATAGCAACAAAATTAATAAACAAACATCAACCATCAACATAAATATCAATATCAATTTATTATCAATTCTTTATTCTTCTGAACCCAATTTGTTCCAATTTTAGGATTTTACTCTTACCCATTATATCTTTTCATGACTCGGGGGGTCTCATCTGTTTTATTATATTAACACATCTCATTTGTGTATACACAGTGTCCCTCTGGAATCTTACTAGCCAGGTATTTCTTAAAAGGAATTTACTCTCACCTGACTTATCACATATCAAATCAAATAAATATCATATATTGATGATATCAATGTACCAATTAGGCCCATTTCTCAATAGGTGATTATTTTTACCTAATTATGTTCGTATTAATACCATCAATTAAGCCCACTTCTCACTGGATGATTACTTTTGTCTAACTGATAACATGGCACTGGGTAACCCCATATAACCATAATCAAACATTATAAGTTTTTATACATTCACATAACAACATTTCATAAATCATATCAAATCATCACATTACAAGGATCACCTCATTTACACTTATTTCTATTTCGTGTGTCATAATCCATAACACTCTATTATTCTATAAATAGTAAGCATTTCTCACTTGGTCCAATCACAGTCTCACAATAATATCAAAATTCAATTTAACATAATCACTTGTCATTTAATACATCAACACACAATATACCTATAGCACAATCTCTAAGAACACACCAATGTATAAACAATTATGGGACATTTATTGTTTATTTACTTACCTGATTTTACATAATTAGTTTTTTATAAGTTTTTAAAATTTTGAATCTGCTCTATATTTTGATTCCTTCTCTTATCTTAACATACATTTATAAAAATATCAACAATATTTTCAAATAATTCTCATTACATCATAATTAAATTTCTCTCTTTTTTTTTCCTTAAACACCAAATTAACATTTCTGTACCGTTATCAAAACAATAATTATCTAATGCATCAATAGAAAAATACAAAATGAATACACAATTTATTTAGACCAAAATATATACATTCTTTATCATTTTCATAAACTAAATTTCAACAATTATTACCTATCTACAAACATTTTTATCTCACCTCCATATTTCAAATACTTCACACAATTTTTTATATACCACCACCCTCACTCAAATAATAATAATATCTATTTCATCTATTTATTTAAAAATTCTATCACCGTATCAATCAATCTCAATCTTCCATATACATCAAAATTCCTTTTCCAATTATTCCACTATTCTTAATATTTTACCAATATTTCAATCATCAAAAACATATATCAAATTAATCTATTTACTAATTTCCTACACTAAACCCTAATATTAAAATTTAAGTGCATACAATATTATAAATATATTAATAACAATACTATATAAATAAAAACAATACAAATAAACTTATAATTCTCCCTTTTTTTCCTCTTGTTTTTCTTTCCCTTTCTTTTGGATGTTCCCTGCTTTCCTTTTATCCCCCATATTTTTACCTTAATCAAAATTGGAAAATATTCACTTTTTTAATTTATTAATAATCCAAAAATCATTGTGTCAAACCCGATCCTAGGAATTGACCTATGTGACAATTGTCGTGAACCCTAAAAATACATTCTATTAATTAGAATACATCCCAAGGATAAGTAAGGAATTAATAAAAACTTAGTTTCAATCAATTTCTCATTTATATCAAAATTTCAAATAATTTAGAATATTTCAAACCTATTACAGTACTAAAATTAAATACAAATTATTGTTTAGTTTTAATACAACTCAAACTAAAATAAAGTAATCATGAATACATATTCGATCGAGTAAAACAAAAATATACAAAATCATTCAACAACTATTAAATTCATCCAATTCAAATGTTTCAGTAAACCAAGGTTATAATCATATGAGTCGAGTACCTAATGTTGGTGTATGCCATAAGATCTAATAGTTATGTTGGATATTTAAGATATTATGTATCATAACATTATTAATTAATATATAAATATATATTTTATTATTACATATATGTGCATTTAATAAATGTAATAATGCCTTTAGAATGGTAGATTCAATTAGTTGAATACTATTCTTAAAGTATCCATAATTAAGTATTATTATGAATAGGATAATAATAATACATTAAGATTAGTATGTATAATGACTGACGATGACATGAGATATAAAGTCAACACATAGGTACAAGTTAGTGAACTAATGTACTGGACTGACCCACTATGAGAATGCTACATAGATTGTTATATAAGTGTCATAAGCGATTCTCATAGTGACAATAGTGTATGTGATCCTTTGACTTGAGATCATCATGGTTTCTAATATAGTGAATGATATATTTTGATGTTTTCAAGATATATTTTGATATTTTCAAACGTTATCCGTAACAGGATGAACTATAAAGAAAATAATTGGATATATCATAAATCGTGTAGAGGGATATGTTTGATCAAGATACAATTTGTCCCTTTTATATAACAGAAATGATATCTTTGGGCCCCTTTGATTGACTATAATTATTAAAATATATGGCCATACTTAAATGTATTAGTATGTGATATTGATTCATTTGATCAAATAATTATACTCGGGATATCAAAAAAATATGAATATTAAACTTTATGAGGATGACACAATTCATGCTTCGTGTTTAATTAAGATATCAAGGACAAAGGAATTAAAACTATATTATAACATTGATCACGGGATAAAATGTGATGTCGAATCATTCACATTCTCGTCACTTTGATGGTCTTGATGTGTTGCTATACATTGTTCATGATTTATGATATTAAAATTAGATTTTAATATTACTACCAACGTTATGGAAACCTATTGAATCGCATGTTAAAACAAAAAAATTGAAAGTATAAATTTATGAGATGAATTTATCTTAGTTCATAAAAACTTTGTATTGATTAGGGTTTTACTAGATCTATTTAATAAAGTTAAGCTAAAAATATTAGTTAAAACTTTATTAAATAGAATGGGCCCTAAGTGTAACATCCCAATCCGATGAGGGCGAAAAGTGACACTAGGACGAGAGAGCCTGAGCAACGAGCGACTTCTGACAAGCTTCTAGGATGGTAGGGGGTAGGAATGAATTGAATCCCACATCGAAATGGAAGAAAAAGTTACTGGACTATATATGTAGAGTTAGAACTAAGTTGTCAACGAGGCCTTTTGGGATGGGTGATGGTTTATTTTCAAGAACTACATAGTTAACCGTGCTTGGACGAGAGTAGTACTAAGATGGGTAATCTCGTGGGAAGTCCTTATGATAACTAATTCTAAGAACAAAACTGTGAGGCCTCAAGGATTGGGCCAAAGTAGACAATATCGTTGACAAGTATTGGATCGAGTGCGACATTATAGTATCAGAGCCAAATCTTCTCCAGTATGATGGTGGTGGTTTGGGGATGAACCAGATGAAAGCTGATAGACCTGTAACATCCTAATTCGATGAGGGCGAGAAGTGGCATAAGGATGAGGGAGCTTGAGTAAAGAGCGGCTTCTGGTAGACTTCTAGGATGGCAGGGGACAGGAATGAATCGAATCCCACATTGGAATGGGAGAGGAAGTTATTGGGCTATATATATAGAGTTAGAACTAAGTTATTAACGAGGCTTTGGGGATGGGTAATGGTTTATTTTTAAAAACTATACAGTTAAGGGTGTTTGGACGAGAGTAGTACCAAGATGGGTGACCTATTGGAAAGTTCTCTTGATAACTCATTCCAAGAACAAAATCATGAGGCCCCAAAGGTTGGGCCAAAGCGGACAATATCGTTGACAAGCATTAGACCTATTGCCACTGGTTTCAACTCTCTAGATATATCTTAGTAACTTCCTCTCCTATTTCGATGTGGAATTCTGTTCATTCTTCCCTCTGCCATCTTAGAAGCTTGCCAAAAGCCACTCTTTGCTCAGGCTCCCTTATCCCGATGTCACTTTTCGCCTTCATCAGATCGAGATGTTATCTTGAGAGTAAGGACAAGCTCAACATGAATATTGGGCTTATTTTATCATTAAACTCTAACCCTAAAGCGCAGTATAAAAAGAATCTTTTATTGGGTTGTAAACACAAATGTGCCTAGGGTTTATTCTTTGCATTTTTTTAAGGGAAGAAAAATGCAATAGAAACAAAAAATACAAAGAAACACAAGTAAGACCTAGCACTCGGAATATTGATTCATCATATTCATGTGGATACCATAGAGGCGCAAATATGAAGATTTGTACTTGTAATTCATAAAAGGTATGAGTTTTTGAACTTATTTAATGAGACATTTGGTTTGTCGCATGGATCCATGGAAGAAATCAATTTTTTTGTTTGTTTTCGCTGATCTTGTATATGAAACCTGTCCCTTAGTATTGTAGGCATAATATTAAATCCCTCAAGAGTTTTTATACATGTTATCGTGTTTAGATTATGCACGAGAGGCTATAAAACTTAAAAATGTGTTTTAAATAAGATTATGGTGTGGGATAAGAGTCTCTAAGAAAGAATTAGATCTGAATTTTTGATCCTAAAATTATCTTCAATCGAGAAAAAGTTCTTTATTATTTTTTTAGATCTCGAAGATAGCTTTTCGATGATACATTATGAGTTTTGTGTCGATATCTGAGCTAAAAATTATGGTCATTTAAAGTGATAGTCCTCAGAAGGAGGACCTGAAACGAGGGTATCGATACGTTTAAGAAAATGTATCGATACATTTGGAGTGAGGCCAAACGTGTCAATACCTTTGAGAAGGGTATTGACACCTTTTAGAGTTGAGAACCAAATGTATCAATACGTTGTTGGCATGCTAAATAGTAAACAATACTAGACGTATTGATACCCTGGTAAAGGTATCGACACCTTGGTGATGGAGATGAAGTGCGCTTGGGATGAAATAGATCGATACGTTGAGGAAGGTATCAACACTTTACAGGCTTATAAACAGTGTTTTGGCCAAATGTATCGATATATTGAGACAAATATATCGATACGTTATAGGAAAATACCGAAGGTATCGATACGTTTTGAAACGTATTGACACCTTAGAGGATTAGATAGCCTATATGCATTGGACAAGGGGATCGTCTTCCACATTTGGTTTCTTTGCTTTCTCTCTCTATTAGAATAGCAGAAACCATTCTCTCTCACAATTAAAACTGATCTCAGTCATTTCTCAATCAAACTTCACCATTTCAATTCCTATGAACTCAGAATCAACACTAGAAACTTGAAATCTCCTTGGATCAGTATTCTAACCGTCGGATTGTGAGGATTCAAGAGAAAAAGAGGCACGATAAACAGTAGCTGAAGAGAGATTCAAGCTAAAAAATGGCTATAAGCTCACCTACCAGTTCGAATAAGCTTGTTCTTTAGCTTTTTTCTCTCATTTAAACTATCATTTCGTGTAGATCTAAGAATATATAGCTCGAGTACTGTTTATAAAACCTTAAAATTTAGGGATTTTCTAGTTTATCATTTAGATCGATAAATTAGAGGGCTTTGATAGCTATTGGTGTTAAAATAGATGAAACATACTTGATAGTGAAGTGAGATTATATATGTCAATGTGTTAGAGAGAGAGAGAGAGGTATGAGAGAGAGAGAGAGAGAGAGAGAGAGAGAGAGAGAAAGAGAAGGGTAAGAGATTAGCATGAGCATGCATTGCATCATGCACGTACATCGTAACGGATTATAAATCTGTGTCTACATATGTATCTAGGCATGACAGCTTAGAAGGGAGGATCTCCGTCGTAAGGAGGATACCGAGAGGTTGGTTTCCCACCCTAGAACAGTGAGTGGATATTTTTTTTCTTCGCCTCGTTTTATGTTATTTACGAATAATTATAATGCTAAAGATGATAGCATAGAATATGAATGTGCATGTGTATAACTGAAATGAGGAGGCGTTGGATATATGTTATATGGTGATCGGGAGGGCCTCTTATTTGTGATAGAATAGGTTTGTGATAAAACTTAGATTGTCATGAATATGAGGTCGGAAGCCTGATATTGATATTATGATTGTAAGACTGGAGGCCAATGTTATATATATGTATGTGAATGTGGCATAGTCGAGTGTAATGGTTGAAGTGCCATATTTATTGATTTTGCTTTATGAGCCAGTATATTTTGTTTATTGTTTTGGCCTTGAGAGCCACAAATGATATTTTTTAGCTTGGTGAGTCAACGATGATTTGATTTGCCCTGATGGGCCATTGATATCGATTTACAATTATGTGTGACATGTCATCGACTATCTATGGCGAGGTTTGACCATACAACTCAGGATAGAGTGGGTAAAATTCAATAGACCCAAGAATATGGATTATCCACACAATCCAAGATAGGATGGGTAGAATCCAACATGTCCAAGCTATAGTATGTTAAGCCATTTATATATATATGTATTCATGAGCACACATCCCCAACTAGGGTTGCGGATTAGCCATACAGTTCAGAGAGAGTGGATGGGATCCTATAGACCAAGGGGTCATATGCGTATTTAATTTGTATTGACTTTTGCAGTCATGTAAATTATGCCACATCACATTTGATTTGCATTTTGAGGGATTTTTGAAATTAGTGTATCTATATTCATTTGTTATCTTATTTTCTTGTCTACTCACTGAGTATTTTCCTAAATACTCAACTCTCATTTCCCATTTTAGGTTAGTGTAATTAGACGTGGCATAGCTTAGCTAAAGCGAGACTTCAGCACAGTTTTTAGGTACTCGAGTCAGGTTTTTCTGTTATGGTCCATTGTATATAAAAACATTTGTAATGAAATGATTTGACGTATTTGGATTGGCCAAAGATATTTTGTATTTTATTTTGAGAAAATACAGATGTAACATCTGTTTGTTTGAAAATCTTCTATTTTGTATTAGTTTATTTATAATTGAGTTTGAAAATAGGTACTAATACCTTATGGTTCTAGAAGTTCATTCTAAGTGATAGAATGTATTTTTAGAATTTACGATAATTGCCACGTACATTATTGGTATCAGAGCTTTGGGTTGTGAGCGAGTTATATTTTCTGTTTTTGAACTCTCTCAATTTTGACTATTAAAGATTTTTAAAATTTGTTGATTTCAATAAAATTATGTCAGTGAACCATAGATTGAGTCGAGTCAATTATGTGTTATGATTTATATTGATTTTTGTGTAGAATGCCACCGCGCCTCGAGAGGGGAAGAGATAAACCACAGAGGAATGTGGTGATTAGAGATGATCAAGAGACATCATCTCATATTCCACCATCTACTTTTGAGCAGGAGCAAATTCCTGTGGATCCTCTGTCATAGATGCAGAATCCTAAAGAGAATGCTCATTTTCCTTGATCATAGGAGACTTGAAACACATTCATGGCATTTATGAGTGCACAAAATTTAGTGCCATATCCGAATCAAGCTGAATCATCTCAGCCAGTGAAAAAATTATCCAAGTTGATCAAAGAAGTGAGACAACTTGGGAATGTTCCTTTCTGTGGAACCAATGATACTCTAGAAGCAAGTAGATGGCTGAGGACGATGCAACAGAATATGGATGACACAGATATTTCTAGATGAGGAAAAGCTGAGAGTGGATACCAGATTGCTAGAGCAGAGTGCTGCTACTTGGTGGCAGAATATTTCTTTGAGGCTGAGTGTTAAGCCTAACAGGATAGATTTTCGGCGAACCTTTCAAGAGAAGTATTTTATGCACTTTCACAGTAATAAAAAAAGGCAAAAGTTCATGAACTTGAGACAGATGGGTAGTATAGTAGCTGATTATAAGACTCAGCTGAGACAGTTGGTAGAGTTTGTTTCAGAATTTGCCACTGAGAAAACATTGTTTGCTAAGTTTAAGGCAGGGCTGAATTTAGAGATCAGAGATAGAATGTTAGTGCCAGGCAGGTAGAGGTATGAGGAGGTAGTGCAGTTGGCCCTTCGAGCAGAGTTTTTGATTGGGGAAAGAAGGTTTAGGGCTAGATTTCAAAAGAGAAAGGACCTCAGTATTTCAGTGAGTCAGTCTTCTAAAAAGATCCGCAGTAGTATATCTTTGAGTAGCCAGTCAATAAGTTCTAGGGTGTCTTCACCTTTTTCCCTTAGATAGAAGAGATCATCTCGCTTTGATAGTTCTCCTCGGGATCAGGACGATCAGGCAGGAAGTCATCCGATAGTAGGCGATATCCTAATTGTAGGTGGTTTCATAATGGGCCTTGCAGAGTACCTCTCCAGCTCCAGTGCTTTCATTGTGACCAGGTAGGTCACATGAAGAGAGATTGTCCTAGTTTGGGGACAACAGAGACTGCTTGCCAGCCAGGACAAGATATAAGATTTTTTGGTGTATAGCAGTCCATGCCATAGCTACAGTATACGGGTGCTCGTCAGGTTAGATCAGGAAGTGGGTCCGTTCATCATGATAATTAGAGGAACCAGTCACGAGTTTAAACTCGAGTTTTTATGATGGATCAAGAGTAGGCTCAGGTTAATCCAGATGTGATCACAGGTATAGTGATGATTTTTGATCATCTAGCATACATTTTGATTGATCCTGATTTAGATAGGTCATTCATTAGCATTATATTTGCGAGGCACGCTAATAGGGATATGATACTTTTAGAACCAGAGTTGATTATTTATACGCCTTTATGGCAAAGATTACTGC
>JAVXUL010000005.1:3635164-3656878 GCA_035590515.1 Trichilia minutiflora | reverse complement strand
GCATTCATAATCAAATTATCAATTAATATCGCAATTGATGGAATGCAAAATGATATAATTAATGTCATTTATTAATTACAAACAAATTTACAATTAATATTTATAGTATATATACAATACGGTGATAGCCCCGAACAATATGACACGATTGATTATAGGGCATATCTTCAACAGTTCTCAATGATCATAAGTGACCTCTAATAAGATATCATAATCCCTAGAACACAGAGAATGTAACTCTGGATAAACCCATATAGTCGTACTTACATATAGTAAAATCCTTTTACTATCGACGCTTGATTTAATATGGGCCATGAAATCCTCAAATCCCTAACTCAATCATAGAATCAGGAAATCAATCATATACAAGATTCGTATATCTGAAAACATATTTTTAAAACTGCGTACTTTGATCAGAGATTTTAATCCTCGTGTATGACATTCTTACCTAGGATTTCAAGCTCAAATATCTGAGTCAGCAGATTCTATCTTGATCATCATCTATTCTAATACAATAAGAATACATTGCCATCAAACTTCTTTCACCAGACATAACTAGTCCAGTGTTATATATACAAGTGAATGATGTGCTGCACTATACATAGCAATCGTGATATCTCAGGTCAAAGGACTAGTGGTATACTAGTACAGCTGTATGATAAATCATTGACTATGAATAATCGCTCATATAATTCATCACGTTTAGTCACGTTCAGTAGTACGTTCTCAAACGTAATACCCATATTTATACTCTTGTGATATAAGACTCATCGTCCAATTATTAACATCAAATACTAATTATTGACAGTAATAAAATATACCAATCATGCCTAATGACATTACCTCAATCGAGAACATATTTGGATATGTTTAAATTATAGACTCTATTCTCATATTTACAAAAAGTTGTAGATAGAGTCTTGACTTATAATACATCCTGGGATATCATTTTGCATTATTATACTAATCATTGAATCGCAACTAAAGAAATGCAAAATGATAATAGAATGTCATTTGTAATTAATCATTAACAATTTACAATTAATCACTAATATATATTTACTATAGATAATATGCCTGACCCATATAACATGATTAGGTTTAAGGTATATCTCCAATACTTGGATCATATAAAATCTAGACTCACTTGGTAAATTTATTTTAAACTGTATAAAAATTGGGTCGAATATTCTCACCTGGTGAAATATATCCAAGTTATGGTAAGAAGGTTAGGTTCACATGATATTATTTATTTTGAAATGCACTTGGTAATATATATCTTGAATTTCTAGAAGACGAAATTTCATTTTTCACCTAGTAACATCTATGTACCTTAGATGACTTCAAGGTTAAGTTTACCTAGTACATTTAGCTTAGATTATAAGAAGGTCAAGTTGAGTTCTCTTGCTTAGATACATCCACCTACCTTATATGGAAGGGAGACTAAATTCACTTGGTATTATTTATCTTAGAGTACATGAAGGTTAAGATGAGTTTTTATCTATCCTGGATTATTAGAAGACCATATTTACTTTTCTCACTTAGTGATATTCATCCACCTTGAATGATAAGAAGAAGTTCATCTGGTATTATTCATCGTAGATTACAAAGTACCAAGTATTGCTTGCTTTATTTTCATCATTCTATCCTTCATCTTTTTTCTTAACACTCCCATTCTTTTTTTTTTATATAATTTAGATTATTTAAACTTTATCCTGATAAATAGATCTTATCCGATTAATCTTCGAAGAGATTTTAGCTGAGTATATCATCGTTCAGATATCTTATTTAAATTACGAGTGACTGATTAAAATCGAACTCAATACATACATTCAAATCATATATTCTAAACTTAACTCATCACTATTAAACTACACCTATAATTTTCCATTCACTCTTACTTCCATGCTTTATGTGATATTTGATAGTCTTTGTACCTTGTTGTAATTTTCTTTTTTGGTGGACTTAAAAGTTGTGTGAAAGCATATTCTTGCGGTTGGAACGTTTTTAAGTAGTTTCCACTGCTTAAAAAATGCCCACAGGATCGGCCTGAACGTACACATACAGGTTATACTTTATTAGATGGATTTGAAATAATTCTAATTTATTTTAATTTTTCTAAACAACAAGGACTTGAGTGTAAATTACTAAAGTAAGCCCACGTGTCCGACCGCATCATACATAATTGTTACGTCACTAATACGTTTAACTTTTGGGATATTATTAAAATTTTTCCTGAGATTTGTGGTTATATGACAATTTTAAAAATATTTAATAAAAATTTACACAAATCTCCCTCTATTTGACATTAACTGTCAAACTAAAATTATTAAAATATTTAAAATAACTTCATTTTTTTAACTTATTTTGTTATTCTTTTCAGTAAACTAACAATTTTAATAAATAAATTATTTTAATTTAAAAATATATTAATAAAAAATTATTAAAATAATTTATTTTTTTATTAGCTAATCACTATAATTACTTTTATCTATATCAAAGAAAATAAAAGATTATTTTATCTGTACCAAAAACTATTTTTTTTCAATATATTAAATAAAATTATTTTTTAGTGTTATTAAAATTATTTTTTTGAGTAAATAATTTTAATAAAAAATAATAATAAAGTTATTTTATATATTTTATTTTCAATGAACTTAAAAATATAAAATAAAAATATGTTAAAAAGTAAAATTTTTTAAATATTTTTATAATTTTAAATAATTAATTAATTAACAGTTAAATAGATAAATATTGCAGTACATAAAATATATTAGAATTTCATAAAATATTTAGGAAAATGTTCCTGAGATTTTTGAAAATATCCTATTCTTTTCCCAACTTTTGATGCGACCTTCATGTGACAAACGTGTACGTCAACGGTCAACACGTGATTGGAACAATGGTAACTAGTAGCCAGCACATGCGGACACTCGATCTTGGGTT
Organism: Trichilia minutiflora; assembly: GCA_035590515.1. Classification (NCBI taxonomy): domain Eukaryota; kingdom Viridiplantae; phylum Streptophyta; class Magnoliopsida; order Sapindales; family Meliaceae; genus Trichilia; species Trichilia minutiflora. The sequence continues at coordinate 3,653,932 of JAVXUL010000005.1, read as the reverse complement.
TCTACGTTTGGGCCCACTTTGGGCTCGACAAATTAAAAAGTCCAGCCCTGAAAGGGAAACCAACAAGCTTGGCTAAAATCATGGTTTCTATATATTTATTTAAAGTGAATAATTATAAATATTTTATTTCAAATAAATCGCTTCCAATTTAATAACAAATTTTAAGTTCTTAATTATTATGATTATCTTGCTTGATTATATATATTATATAAATATTTTAAATTATTTATATTATGGCAAATAATGGTATCGTTTCATTAATAATAACTTCAATTTTATTTATGATAGGATACAAAATTAGAATATGTATGTAGTTATATTCAATTTCAATTTGTGAATCTTTTTTTAAGATGGGTTTATTGTTTCAATGATATTAATTAATTAGCTTCTTACTCATAAAGCCAAGTTAGAATCTATTTGGTTATGAATAAGTTATGATTTTTTTTTTTGAGAATCCATGGAAAAGTTCGATATAGCAATGCTCAATCTTGAAAATCGAATAAGTTATATTGTAACTCAACTTGAAACTCAGTCAACAATGCGGTGCCCATAAGTTATAATACAAAATTGGATAAAATGTAAATGTCACGAAGATATAACTTGTTGCCTTAATTATGGTGTAATAATTTGAAATCTCAACCAACATTATTTTAAAAAGCTAACACCAAATAACTGGCTTTAATACATCATTGGTTAATTGGTTGGCTCTACCTAAATTTAGTGCATTGGCCATGTACACCAATTACCAAATATTATCCCTCTTTAACTATTTAGGTGACCCTAAATCAATGTTTTATCAAAGAACTATGTTCAAATTAACTTCAAAGAGTTTGAATTTGATCCTATTTGATCCATGTGCAAGTCAAACGATTTTCACTTTCATTTTTATTTTTTAAAAAAAAAATTATAACCCAAAATTTAAAAGAAGAATTGAGCCCAAATACAATTTGTAGAGCCACTAAGCTTTGAGCCATTGCTTCCTCCCATCAACACATGTATTTCATATAATATCTTTAGGAAAAGATATATAAGTATGTATGTATGTATGTATGTATATATAATAAAACTTAGGATTCCAAAAATCTCATGTATTGACAAACAAATGAAGGAGACATGCTTTAAAAGCAATGGATGTGGAATTTTGAATTTTATATATAATTTAGACATTGATTGTAGTCGGAGACTAACACATGAAAGTCCACATGCAATTTTTTTTTCTTTTTTAATTTTTATGAATTGACTAAATTCTAAATTCATAGACATAACACGTTAATAAATAGGTACAACAACTGTCCAACCAAGACAGAATATCCAAAATTGTGTATATTATTGTTGTATATTTTATTATGTATAATTATTTTACAAATATAAGTTTTATCTATGCAAAATTTATGTGATAGTGTAATATTATTATTTTATACTTTATATATTTTATTTTTATAAAATTTTCTCTTAATTCTATGAAAGTATAAGATATGTGACAATGACAAAATATTGTCACGTTAGTTTATATAAAAATTGTATAAATTATTTATATTTTTTAATATTAATAATATTAAATATTTAATTTTTTTATATAAAGTTTTTGTATAAATTAACATGACAGTTAATGTGGCAAAATTGTGTTATTGCTAAATAATAAAATTTTTATATCATTCTGAAAATATAAAATAGATGATAATAATGTATTTTATCATATTAATTTGTATAATTGATTTTGGATATTTATATATTAAATAGAACTTCTTAAAATTACTTATTTATAAAATTTTGTGAGGATTTGAGGGCACATTAAAGTATTTATAAGGTAATGAAAGTGAATAAAGCTTTCATTATTTTATTGGCTAATTAAAATACCTCGATCTAGTAATCAAGGGCATTTTAGTCATCTTAATTTTTTAGGGATATTTTTATTGTTTTTAAAAATATTTGCTCAAATATTAAAAATTAATAAATTAATTTAATATTTTTATCTATTAGATATTTTGAGAGATTTTAGATGAAATTGATTGATTTTATATGAGTTTTGAAAAATTTTTCTTAATATTTTGATTGAGTACTTGATCTTTAAATTTAAATTTTAATTGTTTGAGATGATTTTTAAAAAATGTTTAAATTGATTTGAGAACTATTAGAATTTGAGAGTTTCGAATAATTTATATTAAAAGTATTTTAAAATATTTATGAAAATATATATTAAATTAGTCTTACAGTTTTTTAATATACAATCTGCGTGTAAAATATGCTTATCAAAAAAACTACGATAGTTGTCACAAACGAACCCTACAATTTAGGTGTATAACACTGATATTATAGTAAAATTTAGAACAAAAAATAAGTACAGCTGAGTTTCTTATAAAAAAAAAGTGCTTAAAATATAGTGTTCAACGTAATTTTGAAGGAGATATATACTATAGAACGCAAAACTTAAAATCTACAATGCAAAATGTGATATTTAATTTTAAATTTTGCATTGTTTAAAGTTTTGCATTTTAGATTTTAAGTTTTATGTTATACAGTACACGTGTCCTTTAAAATTACGTTAAATAATATATCAATTTATGGTAGCTATAATAATACGCATGTTACGGTACATAATGAGATTGCATGTTTTTCAAAGTTTCTATGAATGTAGCTTAGCTTGCTTGCTTTAGGGCAACGACAAACACCAACCATTTCTGTCTAGAAGGTGGGGATACTCTTATGAAAATGATTGTTTCCCCTTTTTTATTTTTTTTATTTTTATTTTAATATATTACATTAAATAAAATAAAAATATATTTTAATTTGATGATGGTAAATTGAGTTTGATAAGTATGATTTAGAAATATATTTTAAGTTCAATTTTAATTAATCACTCGTAATTTAAATAAAATATCTAGATAATAGTATACTTAATTAATTAGTATCTTCCTATAAATTAATCGAGCAAGGTTTGTCGATCATGATAAAATTCAAATATTTTAAATTATTAAAAAAATAAAAATATTACTTTTATTTGTTATTCATTGGTCCCGATCAATATTTATTTTCTCTCTTTCAACGCTTGTAACATTTAAAAAAAATTAAATTTATTTATTCATTTTATATTTAACTATTTTTGTTTAATATGAGTTCTAGACTTTTTAGTGTAATTTTGTTAAAAAAAACATTAGAGATTTTTTTTTTAATTTGAAAAAAATGTGAAAATGGCTATTTTTATTTTTTTGGGGATGGGATGAAATATAATTTGTTTGCACATAAATACTTTCTAGTATTAAAACTTTTTATATTTGAAATCTAGTAATTTAAGTTTTTATATTTTTATAAATGAATTTGATATTAAAAGTTATATATTTAATATAATTTTAATATTGTTAACTTTCTAACATTAAACATATATTTTAATAATTTTTTTATATTAATTAAAAATTAATTAACAAAATAAATAACACCAACATATATAATGAATTTTTTAAAAGATTATTGCACACAATTTTATCTCATCCCAGCTATAAAATTAAAAATTTAAAAATTTTTCATATGAAATTGCCACACATAAAAAAAAAAAAAATCAATTCTTAAACTCTTGATTACATGATAAAATATTAAAAATTAATTGAGTTATTTTTTTGTGATAAAATATAAATAAAAATTTATTGTTCATTATTTTTTATTTTTCAGTCATAATTATTAATTAAATTATTCATATATTTCCATGATCAAATTGAATTTAAAATTATACATTAGAAACACAAATTCTATCCATATAAACTGATGTAATAGCCAATATATCATTATTATTATTTACTCTATGAATTTTTTTCTCAATGAAAATATAAAATATATGGTAACATTATAATTTTATTATATAATTGAGTTTGTATATCTCTCAATATATCTTTAACATAAAATTATTAAAATTGTTATCATTATATTATATATGATTCGTGGGTTTTGAAAATTTTATTATTTATTTTTAGTAGATAGAATCAATTTCGATACAAGGACAATTAGAGATCAAATATTAACTACAATGAAATAAAATAAAATAAAATTATAATACAAGGGAATATAATATTATCCCTCTCTTTCATAAAATAATAATAATAAATGGAACTTTTTTTTAGAATAAAATAGAAATAGGGAGCATTTCATATATATTAATTTTGAATTTACTTGGTTGAGTAGGTGTGATTTAACTTATAAAATACAAAAGAAAACCCATACTTGTGATTGTGTGCCTAAAATAGATAATTGCAACTGCAACACAAAAACAAATTTGGGATGCATCATAGATTAGCCCCCCAAAATATTGATTTTGAAGTTACAATGAATGTTGGGTCCATTTGAATTTCAAAAATGATTTTGATTTTCTAACATTAATTTTTCTTAAAAAAAAAAGAAAAAAAGAAAAAGTGGTTCATGGGCAATGACAGGAAGAAGCCAAACAAGAGTGAAGCTGAGGGGCAGAGAAATGTGTAATTTGCAGGAAAATGCCGAAACGAAAACAACACATCTCGAGATCCTCATGCTCATTATCACTGACAATGTTCTTGTTGTTTTAAATTATTTAAATTATTATTATTTTTTTTATCTTCAATTATTGAAAGGTATAGTAAATTTTACTTAAGTAACATAATTAACCACAGTTAATTATTAACCAAATTGTGGGCCCCACAAAAAGGCAGGTAAAAACGATTGAAATTGTCAACGAAAACATAATAATAAATTAATAATTATTAAAAACATTTAATAAATTGCGTAGAGTAGTAGTAACTAGTAATCAACATTCAATTGGCAGTCCAACTGCCTTGAGATTTACATCAACCATCTTTCCTCTCTTTTATTTTAAAATTTTTAATTATATTTTATTTTAAAATAAAATAAAATAAAAATTATTTATTAATCCTAATTTTTAATAAAACTCAAACAATTTTATATTAAAATTTATTTTTCATAATACAACTATAATTTTTTATTATAATACAATATATATGTTATTTTTTATTTTATTATGATTTTTACTTTCTTTTATTATGTTTATAAGGTAATATTTATGATACAAAAATTTAAAATTATAATAAAATGATTGATAAAAATATAAAAAGGTAAAAATAGAACATGTCTATTGATAAATTATTTTAATTAGTGATTTAAATATTTAATTCACCAAATAAATAATATTAATATTTAAAGTCCTAAAATTATACTCGAGATTTGACATCGACGGTTGAAAGTGATTTGATTACAACATGGTCAACATTCGGATATACAAGGTAACAAGATATTTATTTTATTAAATAATTATATTATATTTTAATTTATATTAAAATAATAAAAATATAATTAATAATTTAATTTATATATTTTTTGGTTTTCTGTTCATATCGTAAAATTAAATTCCATTTATTGATCGTCCAAATTTGCTGCTCCTTTACTTTATGAAATAATAATCATATCGTAATTGATTAAAGCTAATCACTTTAATTCTCGAGAATGATAAAAGAGAGATTAAAAAAATAATAAAATTACGATGATCTTCAGTACAAATATTAATTTATTCGATTTTTATAAAAAGGAATTTTTAATTATTATAATATCTTATATTTTTTATATTTTTAAAAAATATAAAAAATAAATTATATAATAATACTATATTAAATCCGTTGTAATATAATTTTGTGTGAGAAATTTTTATTTTTAGTTATTTTTTATTTTTTATTTTATAATTTGAGATCTAATAAAAAATAAAAAATAAAAAAAGATAAATTCATTAAATTTTATTCAAGTTAATTCTTTTTGTCGTTTTCTGTTTGTTAAATTACTCACTCACTCACTGTTCATATATTAACTACATCGTTTTTAGAATAATAACATTTTAGTCACTATATTTTATAAAATAACAAATTAGAATATATTTTAAAAAATTGTACATATTAATCCTTAATTTAGCCAACTTTTTTGGTTTAATAATGAAGTTTCTACTAGATATGTTTTCTCTAAATAAAAGGCGACTCAATGTTAGCTATATTTGTATTCAAAATATTTTTTTTTCCTCTAAAGTTTTTGATATTTTTGATTAATTTGCCATAAACATATAAAATTCCCAAGATTTAATATGCCATAGCCATACATCCTTTAAAAAAGGAATTGTGTTATGACAAATTAATTAATATGAATTTGAATAGTTTTCTAACATTTGGTGGTCCATTACTTCTTTTTTCATAATAATTTTAGTAATCTAAATTATAAATTTAATTAACAATTACTATTTAAATTAATTACTCCTTTTAGGATTTGATTTGATTTTTTTTCTTTTGTTCTTTAACTAATTTTCTTCTTTACTGAAAATTTTATTAGTAAAAAAAAGTTGAATTTAATGAAATAAAAAATTGCCCCCAAAATGGTTTAAATGGTGAAAATCAAAGCTTAACTTTACCACCAATTGAATTTGAGTAAAAATAAAAAGATAATTTTTTATGGGTAATAATTAATTTTGCACTCTCACCCAAACTATTAAGAAAAGGGTCCTCATTAGTTATTGGGACTAATTTATTATAAATACACAATTTATGTTCCCGTTTGTTATTGTAACAAAAATTATGGACTAAAATGTAAATAGTCTGATTTCTTTTTCCCATGCGAAATAAACAAAACGCTGGCGACGCGTCGGGTGTCCGTACCCACCTCCGTGGGACCTATGAGTATATACGGTGGGTCCCTTAATCCTCAAAATAACCAGAGCCTACAGAACCAGGGCAGTAGGAGAAAAAGAGAGAAAGAGTAGAATACTTGTAAGCGTAATCTTCTTCTTCTCCCTCTCTCTCTCTCTCTGAGTTCACAGCTTTAGGGTTTTTCAATTGCTTGTCTGATTCATTTAGCTTTCCCCATTTGGCAAATCTTGCCCAACAATTCGACATCTCGTTTCAGGTAATGTTTCTCTCTTGCTCTGCTTGTAAATGAATGTTCATGTAGTGGTTGCATACATTTGTTTACATAGGATGTAATTTCTTTGATGGGTTTTGGATCTTCATTTCTGTAATGGAAAACAGTTTGATGTTTTGGTTATCATATTTTTCAGCTGGTATTTTGTGTTTTTAGATTTTCTTTCTTTTTCTTCTTAATAAGTTTGCTTTATATATCAGTGGTTTTCTTTTTTTCTTTTTCTTTTTTTTTCTTGAGATCGGTTATTCGTGATATAGTTTTAGCTGAGGAAAATGGATTAAATCTAGCTGATGTGTTTCAATAAAAATGAAAAAAAATTGCCGCCGAGGAGGATATTGCTGCTAGAAAACCTGAATGATAAACTTACTGATATGACTTTAAATCCGGTATTTTCTTGTGGGATAATTCTATTACAGCTTAATTGGATGACTATAGTTGTATGGAGAGGTTTGGTTGGTTCACAGTGCTACAGATATGTTCAAATGTACTATGAACAAACAACTGTGTAGAACTGGGGACATTACAGCCGACTTGGAATTGGGTGATTAGTAGTATCAGTTGCAATTTTTTAAACTTTGAATTTTAAATTGGCGGTAATGTGTGCTAATTGGATTTTAACCTCATGTTTGCTATTTGAAGACATCGTATTCTTAGCGGATTGCTTGCATCTGCTGCAAAACAGTTCATGTGGAGGACATTGGTCAATTAAACTTATTGTGCTTCTCTGTTATCTATTTTCTCATTATTTTGGCTGACTGTCTTTGAACATTGTGATGATTTAGGTGCTGATGTTGCAAAAGGAGCTATATAATCTGCATCATTGGAGAATGTCTAGAAGACAGTGATATGAACTCAGACCTCTGAAATTTCTTGATATGGAATTTCCAATTAATGGATTAGTGTAAACTTTCAAGGATATGTATTCTACCTTCTCTTTTTGTACCTAGTCCAAGTGAAGTTAACGGGGTGCGAGTAATCCAAGTAATGGGTTCATTTCCTGGTACTTGTGAAATTGTGGAAGCTGAAGAAGAGGTGAATTCAGTTCAGCATTCTCTGAGAACTTACCGGCCAAATTTTGGATCAAGTGTGCTTGACAAAGATCGGAAGCCTCATTTACTGAGATTGGCATACAAGGAATCTCTAGAAGATGATCTTAATCAGCTTTTTGAGGCTATCAGTCTTAGAACTTCATCCAAAGGTTGGGATCATTCTCATGATGTAGGCACAAGTGCAAGTCCATTGCGAAGAAATGCTTTAAAAAAGCCAATGAGCGTTCCCCATTCACCACGTATGGGGACTTCAGAGCCAGTCTCTTTGAAGCAGGCATTAAGGGAACTTTGCGTCACAAAGGCATCAGAAATGGCTGCTATGAAACGAGTATCAAAGTCAACAAGTTCTCCACGGGTGTCAGAAGCTGTCAGGATAAAAAGCTTGTACAATATAAAGGTAGCTGAAGCTTCCAGTGGATCTGGCGCACTTCAAGATGGAGATAAGGGGAGCATTGTTGAAATATCTCTGGTGGCAGAAGGATGCCAGGCAAATTATTCTGTGAAAAAGATGTCCGAATTGCTTCAAGTGCCGAAGATAAAATCTTCAACCCAAAGTGATTATTATTCACCAAAGTTGGCTGTGCTGCAAAATGCTAAGGGGACCAGCCAAAGTGTTTGTTCTTCACCTCGATTTACTCTTCCAAAAATGCAAAATGTTGCAGGGACTGGCCAAAGTGCTCATTCTTCTCCCCAGTTTGCAGTTCCAGCAGTGCAAAATGCTACAGGTACCAACCACAGTGCTCATACTTCTCCTCTTTTTGCTGCTCGGGCAATGCAAAATGATACGGGGACCAACCAAGGTTCTCATTCTTCATCTCAACTCACTTTTCCAAAGACAAAAAATAGTACTACAACCAACCAAAGTGCTCTTACTTCTCCTTGTTTTGCTGTTCCTAAACAAAATGGTTCTCGGACCACAATGATGCAAAAAGAGATTGTTTCGACATCAAAAAATGTTGGAGCTCATTCAGTAAAAGTGGAAATGGTGCAAAAAGAGGTGCATGTACCTCCAGAACCATCTTCTTCTAACACCGTTGAAATGTCAGAAACAAAGAAAGATGCCCCTGCACCAACCAAATTAGCAAACAGAACATCGACGGTGAAGTCAGTGAGGAAAGTAAGGTTGCATGCTGTACCTTCTTCAACCTCAATCAATGGTAGCAGGGTAACCAAGCTGACCAGAAATAGCCCACATGTAGTCAAGCCAGTCCTCAGGAAGAAGAGCTCTGTTAAGAAGAAAGTAAAACAGGATTCAGCTTCCGTCCCTTGCTCGTCTAATACATACAGTGAAGTTAGAAGGAACCTGGACCCTAGTACAACTCAAATGATTTGCCAGAGATGCCGGTGTGCTTTGAAAAATGCAAGTAATCTACTTGATCAAGATTCTTCAATCTCCAACTTGACCAGTGTTAATGCTGAAGTACTCTCTATTAGTGTTAATACTCCTACAATCGAGCCAGACTTCATTTTGAATGGCTGTAAAGGCAGCCAGGCTGCTTCGGAAAAAGCAATAAATAATCCAAAATCAAGAGAAAAGGGGGAATATTCCCAAAGTTCAAAGAGTAGCCTTGGTGATAATAGTAGTAGTACAAGCAACAGTGATGACAGCAATTTAAGTGGATCTAGTTGTGGCAGCAGGCCTCACATGTCAACAGATGTGAGGTGGGAGGCTATTCGTCTTGTTAGGATGCAGTGTGGTGGAGTCTTGGGGTTGAGACATTTTAATCTTTTGCAGAAGCTTGGTTGTGGAGATATAGGAACTGTATATCTTGCGGAGCTAATTGGTACAAACTGCCTATTTGCCATAAAGGTTATAGATAATGAATTTTTGGCTAGAAGGAAGAAGATGCCAAGGGCCCAGACAGAAAGAGAGATTCTGAGAATGCTAGATCATCCCTTTCTTCCTACACTATATGCCCAATTTACATCAGATAATTTATCGTGTTTAGTTATGGAGTATTGTCCTGGTGGAGACCTGCATGTCCTTAGGCAGAGGCAGCTTGGCAGGTGTTTTTCTGAACCAGCGGCTAGGTACATTTCTTTTATGAAAGTTCCACTCAAGTTATTATTTGCACTTAATCTTTTAATTCCTATTGGATATCATATACGATCTAGCATCATCATTACAAAGAGCCTAATGTTTTTCTCTGCCACACTGCTCACCTCTGCTCCCATCTCACTCTGTGAACAAACACAAAGAACTTAATATACTATAATTCATTATGCTTATAATGATGTATGGTTTATGTATTTTCTGAATGTTGTGTTGACATATTCATGGCCATTACTGCATTTTGATTCTTAAGTACAATGTCATTCTTCTGCATTCTTTTACCATAGCTTTGTTGCCAACTATCATGTGATGTGGCATCATAAATTAAGTCAAGGTTTACACCCTTGTGTTAATTGTAAAATGCAAAAAATAAGGATTTATCTATGCCTACTAAGGTCATATGAATGGCTATGACCTTCTGTGTACTTACTGCATTTGCAACAAATAATAATACCATTCATAATCCTTGTTCAAGCTAGTGACTGCTTATTGAGTCTGAACACTGATATAATGCACCCACCTTCTATTATATCCTATTGTTAAACACCAACTTGAGTATGACCGATTTGGAACCACATTCTTCTTGCGTAGCACTCTCTATTTTCTATTACTCGTATTGTCACCATAGTCTTCAGTTTGGCTATCGCTGTCTATAATTTTTAGAAATAAGCTTTTTATGTTCCAAAAGTCTGTTTTCAGCTCAAAAAAGGTGAAGTTATCTGATTGAGGAAAAGGGGAAAAGGAACAAGTACCTGATATATTATAATTTGGGATATTTTATGGTTGACTGTGGTTCTCTGTCTTTATGACCAATCTTACTATTTAAAAAATTGGTTTATCCTTTGTGCTGATCTTGAGGCGCACTCAATACTTGTTTTGATTATTGTGGTGGAAGCTGACACTGATACGAAGAAAGTTTCTTAAGTTATTGGATTTTCTCATGCTGATAATCAAAATCTTCTTGGTTTTGATATTCATTTTCCACCATTAAACGAGCAATAAATTTTTTGTGCAGGTTCTACATTGCTGAGGTCCTCCTTGCCCTGGAGTACTTGCACATGCTCGGAGTCATATACAGGGATTTAAAACCAGAAAACATTCTTGTTCGAGAGGATGGCCACGTTATGCTGACAGATTTTGACTTATCGCTCAGATGTTCTGTAAATCCAACTCTCCTGAAATCATCTTCATTGAATATGGATCCTGCAAGAGTGTCTGGCCCATGCACAGAATCTAGATGTATTCAGCCTTTCTGCATTGAGCCCACCTGTCAAGTTGCATGCTTTAGCCCCAGGTTCTTACCTGCTACCGCAAAAACAAGGAAGCTGAAACCTGACCTTGCAACCCAGATAAGATCATTGCCACAGCTTGTGGCTGAGCCTACTGATGCACGATCCAATTCATTTGTTGGGACCCATGAATACTTGGCACCTGAAATCATCAAAGGAGAAGGTCACGGAGCTGCAGTCGATTGGTGGACATTTGGTATCTTCCTTTATGAACTTCTATACGGAAGAACACCATTTAGAGGTTCTTGTAACGAAGAAACATTAGCCAATGTGGTACTGCAAAACCTTAAGTTTCCAGATAGCCCTCTTGTTAGTTTTCAAGCTCGAGATCTCATCCGAGGGCTGTTGGTAAAGGAGCCCGAGAATCGTCTGGGATCACAGAAAGGTGCCACTGAGATCAAACAGCATCCGTTCTTTGAGGGCTTGAACTGGGCACTTATACGATGCGCCATTCCCCCAGAACTACCTGAATTCTATGATTATGGAATCCCAGATGTGGTTCCTCAAAAGAGCAAGTATTTGGAGTGTAAAGCTACAGGAGAACAACTTGAGTTTGAGTTGTTTTAGCGGAAATAAGTTCTTAGGAAATTACTGTATGTAGCTTTCTTAGTGTAAATCTGATTAAGAATGTTGCAGTTGTAAAGCTCTCTCATCTCCAGATTTTCCCATAATTATCTTCTCTGGCTTCTGAAAATGAAAACATAATTGCTCGTAGCAACCTTGCAACTTAAAATTTTGAGAGATATTTTAATTTTGTTATCATAAAATAATCTAAATAATAAATTCTCAAGCGTACAACTTGGGTTTTTGCGTAACCTCTTTGCGAGAGGTCATATTTAAAAGGGATCAACGTTCGGATTAGAGATTTAGAGAAGTGTATATATAAAAGGATTAGAAGACAAAATTTTTTTTTATATATTTTATTAACTGTTAAATCTAAATAATAGTTAAAATTAAATTTAACATATAATTAATGTATATATGATATTTAATTTTAATTATAAAAGCCCTCAGATTTAACTCTTAATAAAAAATATATGAAAAATTATAATATGATTTATATTTTTAATGAGTTAATTTTATGTTGAACGAAATCAACATGTGTAATGGATGTTGTATAAGGATTTAAATAGAAGAAAAATGATAATGAATTGTAGATGTTATGTGATGTTTTAAATATATGAAAAATTATAATATGATTTATATTTTTAATGAGTTAATTTTATGGTTGAAAATAGTTTATCAGAGGAATGTAAAACGTCGAAATTTGTTACCAAGCAAATCCATATCTGTTATCAAGAAGGATTAATTTCAATAGTTTAAAAAACTACATTTAAGTGTATAGAAAATAACGGATTTTAATAGTTATTTTGTAAGTATATAATACAGTAAATTTCGAGAATCAAAACTTAAATTTGAGTGTGAGACTATAAACTAATTTTAAATGTGAGTATAAATTAATTTCGAGAATGGCAAATGTTAAAATCAAGAGTGATAATTATATTGATTTTGAGAATATTAAATGTTAAATTCGAGAGTTATAATTTAATTGATTTCAATAATAATAATATAATGATCCATTTTGAGGGTGAGAATTACGTATTTTTGAAAGTAAAAATACACTTATTTTAAGAGAGAAAATTTAACAAGTTTCAAGAGTTTATTTATTTATTATTATAGCGTGTGTATATATTTAATACGATTATTCTGTTTTTTATTTTTTATTTTATAGATTTATGTAGTATTTATAAGGGAACAGGATATATTTCATGGAGTAACACAGTTTTTTTAAATGACAGATGTTAATAAAGCTCAAAACCTAACTTTCGAGAAGGTAATAAAAATTATAGAACTAGAAGATGAACTGAATGAAAAAGCTCATTGAGATGGATTCAAAGATGGAAAGAAGTAACAATTGATAATTATTGCAAAGGAGCCAATATCACAAATGCCCTTCTTAATCTCATAGTATTTACAGTGTTGACTTTTTTACGATAATTATCAACTCTTACTTAACAGTAAATCAATTAACTCTTACTTAACAATAAATCAATTAACTTTTACTTAAGAGTAATATTTAATTAATCTACTGGTATAACAATAACATAAAGAAGTAAGAGCTCATAATTATTATAAAAGAGCTGACTTTGTAATATCATGAGAACGAGAAGACATTTGCAATGTTAGTTTCTTTATAATAATTATTAGTTATTACTTATTCACCATCTTAAAAAAAATCTCAATGAGTTTTTTTAATTCGGTTCATCTTCTAATTTTATATTTTTAGTATGAAATCATTTTTAATGTCTTCTCAGAAGTTGGATTTTCAGCTTTATCAGTATCTGTCACTTAAAATAATTATCAGTTATCAGTTATCACTTATTTGTCATCTTTAAATCCATCTCAATGAGCCTTTTTATTTGGTTCATTTTCTGATTTCATCATTTTTAGTGCCTTATTAGAAGTTGGTTTTTCAGTTTTATCAATATCCATCACTTAAAATAATCGTGTTATACTATTTAAAAATGGATTGCGCATAAGATTGAGTTTTGACATTGATATAACATCGAGTTATGATCTTAAATAAATAATGTTAAATTAATAATAATGTAACTAATAATTATATTATATTATAAAAAATATTACTTTTTCTACTAACGTTTAAAAATATATTGATAATATTATTTTTCTATTACTCTACGAGTGATAGAAAAATTGATTTTAATAATATAAAAAAAGGTTTTCATAAGAATAAACAAACAAACAAACATTTCATTAATTCGTATTTTTCGTTAATATGAATTTTATAATTATAATTTTTCAACTTTAGATGATTAATTCAATAATTTTACTTCCTTCTTCGTCTTCTTCAGCATTATTCCATAATTGAAAAAAATATTTATAAAATTTCGATCAATACTTTCACTTTTAAAATCATAATATTCATAAGTGCTTGAGAAGATACTTACATTATCAATACATCATGTTTAAATCTAAAAAAAAAAATAGAGTTAAAATATTTTATAATTAAAAAAAAATTCTCTCTACTTAAAATATCAAAAATCTTCTTGTTGTAGTTATTAAAATTTTTAATTAATCTTCCCTTTTTTTATTATGAGGTACATTAGAAGAAAAAAATTAGGAAGAACGAAAAAAATAAATAAAAAAATAATTTTAAAATTGATAAACTACTTTAGTAATGAAAGCAATGTAGTTGATCTAATACGATTAATACTAATTCAATTAAGTGACATTGTATATTATTAATATTGGTTTTGAAGATGAACAATATTTGAGAGTAAGAGGCATTGAAAAAATTATATTAAAATTATATCGGATGTTAGTGAAAAAATTATATTGAGTAATGTGGGAAAGAGTGTTTATTTTAAATGATATGATTTGAAAGAAAAATTATTTTTAATTAATTTTAAAAAAATATTTTTAATTAGATTATTTTTAAAATCATAGGTTAAAGGGGGATGTTTATATCAATTTTTTAAGGAAAAAAAGCGAAGAAAAAGAAAAATTCAAATTATTTTTCTTTAGTTTTCTTTCCTACCCGATACTTTCTCAGCAGCCAAACACTCCTCCCCGAAGCCTTCTTCAGTCAGTTTATGTTGTTAGTTCATGTTCATGGCCTCAAGCTCAGGCGATGACTTTGTCTTTCTCACATGCACAAACCTTAAACCGATCGAGGCAGATATCGCGAACGATAGAGAAATTCTTATTTCAACCAATGATATCCAAAGCTGGGATTTGGATTCTATTCTCCATTACCAAACTGTCAAAATTCATGCTGATCCTAATAGGTCGGTGACTCTTCATTCTCGTTCTTCTTCCGGAATTGAGAAATGGAGTTCAATTACTAATTTTTGTCTGGTTATAAAATTTCGATAATTAACTAATTCTGAATTTCTTTTTACAGGCTCACTGAACAGTCTTCCTATTTTCATGGCCTTCTCAGGGGAAGCTTCAGGTAAAATTGGAATTTTAGTTGTTATATACCTAAAATATCGGTTGCTAGGTATCTGTTCATTGGGATATTAGAGATTTTATATTTTAACTGAATGGAATACCAAGTTATGAACTGAATTAGGTTTTAAGTAATGGGATTTTTTTTTTCCGGTTTTATTGATATCTGATTTGGTTGGTCTCATTCAATTTATCTGAAGGATTTGGATGCTCTCATTCAATTAATCTGAAGTTCAGTCTGGCTTTTATAGTTCTGTTTATAGTTGAAGCTGATTTTTGGTTGGAATCACTTATTTGTTGTAATTTAGTAACTGATGTTGAATATTTAGGCTTAAAACTTTTGAGCTGCTTGTTATTCTGTTTGATTATTGGACTCTATCTGAGTATAACTCTTGCAGTGAATCAAGCTCAGAGAGTATTTCGGTCCAGTGGAATCTGGAAACATTTCTTAATATCTTAAAGTGTATATATGGATGGACATTGGATGTTACCTCTAACAATTTCCTGTCCCTTTTAGAGGTAAAGAATCACAGGATTTGATTTTTTATACACTTTTCATTTTGTGTATCACTGTGCATTAGAATGCAAATTTTAACATCATTGCTATCTTTGTCAAGAATGAGGCAATTATACATCAATTTCTTATTTATATCCTTCTAAAGTTTTGTTACATTTCTAGGGTGCGCTTTTTTATGGAGTGGAGATGCTTATCATGAACTGTAGAACATGGTTTTCTGAGGTAGTTTTGTCCAAGGACTGTGAACCACAAAAAATACAATTGGAAGATTTGATTCGTATGTGGAACTTTGGTTCAGAGCATGGTAAGAGAAAAACTTGATTTCTAAGGACTGCTAGAATTTATAATAAGGGATAATTTTGTTACTCATAGTATGATGTTTGATGTTGATGTATTAGTAGTCACTCTGATAGAGGAATTTACAATATGTTGCAGCAAGCGACTTTGTTCCAGAAATGTGTGCTAGATATCTTGCTAGAAATTTCGTAAGTAATTTGCTTTCATTTATCTGCTCCTTTTTTTTTTTGGGGGGGGGGGGGTTAAAAAATTTATTTATAAGAAACTGAAAATACTATGTATTAAAAAAAAGAATTACAAAGTGGAGCAGTAATCCACAAATCAGCCAAAAAACATTGTGCAGTGACTATACAAGAGCACTGTGAATATTTCTATGACTTTCTGTGTACAAAAAGCAAAAAGACCTTCCCTGCAGCAAAACTGCCCTCATTAACATATTATCTAGTTCAAATGAATAAAAAAGAAAGAATTATCTTGAAATTGCTCAGAAACAAAATTCCAAAGAGATGCCAAAAAGTGAATGTTATCCCATATCAAAAGACTTGGTTCTCTCTCCTATCAGCAAGGAAGACATCATTTCTCTCATCCCAATGAGCTAGGATAGCACACTTCCATTGCAATTTGGTTTTCTTTCCAGTTCCAAAATCCAAAACATTTTCTAAAGGAAAAGAATCACAAGACTTCGGAGCTGCCTTGGAGATTTTAAGCTTCTTTGCTTAAATTGGCTCACAAGATAGAAGCCGTAGGATAGTTGAGAAACAAATGGTTAATCGTCTCTTCAATTTTTGCATGCATAACACACCAAGATGGCCGTAGATTCAATTTACGATGTCTTCTTTCGATAACATAACCTATGCTAATTCTTCCATGATCCAAACGCCAAGGAAAAAATTGAACTTTTGGAGGGCCTTTGGCCTTCCAAATCATATTAACTTGGTTGAAGTACTCATCACCTACATCTTCACAACTTAAAAAAATAAAGATTTGCAAGAGCGGTGATTGGAGGCATTGAGATTCCAAATCCTTCTGTCATCATTTGCTTGACTTTCCCTTTATCAATCCATGTCATGATGGCTGCATGTTCTTGAATTTCGCTCTCAATAAAATTTCTTTTGAAATTAAAATTCCAACCAAATTAATTGCAAACCATACTAGATGTACAGAAATGCACAAGCTGAACTAGTAGTATAGTAGTAAATGAGAGTATCGTACCTCAGAGATTTAAAGTGTACTTCTAACTCTAATTTTGTTCGAACAATAAAATGACGAAATTTTACAAATTAAACTAAGAGGAAGCAATTGAAACAAAATGCATTGATGGGCATATATCGATCTAAATCACAATGCAGCAAGAAAGAAAACCAATATAATAAAATGCTTAGGAAATTGATTTCATTAAATTACTCATGCTTAATTACTATACATCAATTAATTAGCACCGTTCTATGTGTTGTTGAGCTTGTTCCTGGATGTAATTACTAGCCTCTCTCAACCGATAATGAATCTATTTCGATAAATGAATTTTGTCTGTCTCTGTAGAAATCTTATATTTATTGGAATGTATTAACAATAAAGAATGCGATAAATCGCATATATTTCATAGGCATCTCTATCTATGATAATATGCGGTGTTTCCACCATGGTATATTTGATAATGAGTCGAATTAGGTTAAGTTTGAAAACTTTAAAAAAAGAGAAACTAAAATGGGCATTTGAGGAGCATCGAGCCACTAGCCTTGTTTTTGAACTAGTGTTAGGGTGCTCAAGGTTTTGCCTTGGTGCTTCTAGTTTTTGGGAGCTAGTGTGCCCAAGGCCTTGCCTCCTCTTCCATTTTCATCCCTTTTCAACTTTTTTTTATGCTTTCATGACCGCTTTCTCTATACTTGCCATGACACTAGGATTTGATCTACTCTTGATATTTGAACTTGAGCGCCCTAAAACATACTCAAAATTCATCCTTGGGTGTTATTATTTCTTTAACTACAAAATAAACAAAATTAGCTCAAATCTCATAATTCCATGCAAAGAACATTACAAAACGTCAAGCTTAGGGTATCCTACCATGCATATATAAATTCCTCATCAAATACCCCCAAACTTGACATTTTGTTCATCCTTGAAGAAAACAAAACAACACCAAACAAAGATAGAGAAATAAAAAATAATGAGTAATGACTGGGTTCATGTTATCAATTAGGCCATAAAGATCTCAATGTATAGCTCAAAAGAATTTCAAAATATCATGAATGTGTATAGCTTCAACTCGAATGCCAATCTCATCTCACATTCGATTCCTTCTGTGTGCGTATGTGCATAGTCTCTCTCACTCAACCATTTGCAACCCAGATAAGTTTATGCAAACAAGAAGATAAATTTGAATCTCTAGATGTTATTATGTTTTGCCCCATAGATGTTATTATGTTAAGTAATCAAGACTATGCGCTTAAAAAGTCGAGGAATTTCACTCAAGATAAAACTAACATCAAACTTAAATAGCTACACACGAACACAATATTACTCAGCTTTTAAGAGCTATAATATGTGTCAAAAAAACTGACTTTAAGGAATGATGAATGAACAAAAACTGTTATACAGAATTGTGTTACACGGTGTGATATATATACACTGCTGTAATCAAATCCTAACTAAGAAAAAAATCAAGGA
>JAVXUL010000005.1:3623771-3635064 GCA_035590515.1 Trichilia minutiflora | reverse complement strand
CTATAGACTAGGTCCTTTCCTAATTTACAGATTTTCCTAACAAATTATCCCTGAAAATCAGGGATTACACAAAATCTACACAAAATCTGTTAATTATCTCATATTATTCGACAATATGGTAATTGTTGATGCACTAAATCTACCTAACTGTTAAGTTGACATGGATGCATTGAGGTTAACTTTGAACATCTCACAACTACGGTTTGAATGATTCCTTGTCCCTTCCAACTTGTGAACACAAAGAAGTTCAGAGTGATGCTGGCTTTTTGGCAAAGAAACTCCTATGTCTAAGTTAGTAAGGGGCAAGATCACAACAAATAGGAAAGAAAAAACAAGAAATTGAATAAAGAAATCGGTAATTTTTGTTACCACCAAATGTCTATGGGAAGAAAGGTGACGATGAAGAATAGTAGTTACTAAGAAGGATGAAAGTCAAAGAGTCAGTTTTCGAACCCATTTCTCGTTGGAGTCAACTTTCTTTTTAAAGAGCAATTGCATGTCTTACAAGTTTCTCTGCATGAGCTTTTGGAGAATGGGGGTGATGGATGATTTGTGGCAGTAACTTGACATGTATTGCAAGGTTTGTTGATTGTCAGATGATTATTGTATTGTGCATCCACTGTTAGGATAATTTGCATGCAGTGAATTGCTTGGCGGGAATTCACTGTTGATTGTCAGATGATTATTGTGTTGTGCTATGCAAACATTAATTGAGACTGGTCTGTAGTACTTGACATGCGTCCTCTACCATCATACTCCTATTTTTAACATTATTGGTCTATGGTTGTGAGGAATAGGCTAGAAATAGAGGTTCCTGGTTTGGTGAAGAAAATCTTAAGGCCCTATCCAGGTGCACTCTTGGGCATTACTTAGGTGATGATGTTGACAAGATTCTAACCTTGGAAGCATGATACTTAGGTGGATTTGAGCCTTTGACCACATGATGCGAACGATGATGTGTTCAGGATGATGACGTAGATTAATGTTTACTACCGCTTACTGGAATTGATTCTATTGTAATACCTTGAATTTTGGGTCAGGATTTATGGGGGGCTCAATTGACTACGTGGCTAGGTGTTTACTTTTATTGTTAGTGAAGGTTTGATTTTAACCCCAACACTGATCAATATTTCCTTTTTAATCATTGGCTTAAAATAATGAATCCAACACAAAACTCAACACAGAGAGAAAAACAAATTAACAACACAAGAAAAACTAAAGACTAAACAAAAACTAATCAAATCCAAACCAAGCAAATAATTAAAGCATTTCAAAATCATCATCTCTAAGTCCACCCGCACTTGAAACAAATATTGTCCTTAGTGTGAAAGAAAACAAGGTACAAAGGGCTTCTTTGAATGGTGGGTCATCAATCTTCCTTTTCTTCTTGTTCCTCGTTTTCTGGCTCTTGGGATTGGTTGGTGGTGAAATTTGGTGGTTGGAACTATTCGGCAGAAGCTTCTGACGCAAGTGAGGTGTGGTTGAGCCAATCCACAATGCATGATTCTAATCAATTTGATAGTTGTGGAGGCTAGGTACTCTTATCACTTTTGCTGGAGGCCAATATGACAATGATGCATCTACTCTCAGCTGGTCGGGGGTGGATAAATTTTGTACGAGGCAGGGATGCAAGAAGGACTAGTGTCAGCTTCACTGTTATTTTGTTTACTGATTCGATCCAGCACATTCAAAGGCAGCACCAATTTTATTACTTGACGTCACTCTTGCATTTTGACACAAGGCTATGATGAGAGAGGGGTAAGGGTGGCTCCTGTATTGCCTTCTTGATTAGCTTGCATGATGGAGTTCTGCATAACCCCAACCTACATCAATGGACTTTGGAGAAAGGATGGCAAAGAGTAGAATGGCCCTATTCGATATGTCACTCAACGTGAGTGGTCAGTGTCATCTTGGCACGTAAGTGATGCCATGCTTTCATAAATTGGCTTAACTTGTTGCTGGGAAACTGATGGGTTTCTTCTTTGACATCTTTCATTCAGCTCCCCATCCCCACAAAATGATAATGACCACATGCAGATCTTCTTCTTCCCGCAATGTTGAAAATTCTTCATCCTTAATGTCATGGAACTGATAGTAGGCATGAATTGTTGAGCTATCAAAGAGCACCATTTTTCCCTGTACAAAAATGTGAAGCCAACCCAGTCTGGCGCCTTAGCACAGAATTCTCGCACTATCACTTGATATCAGCTTCTCGATGTTTTGTGAACTCTTGCCAACCTCTATGCCTAATGCAAGAACAAATAGAGTTGTATCTGGTATCAAAGTCCCCCTTTGGAGTAAAAGTTCTATTAATATTCAATGCTTGGTAGTGCTTTGAGGCTTTTAAATTGGTGAATTTGTGGCAGTCATAGCGTGTGGAGCTTTCACCATCTGTTTCTGCCCTTTTGGAGCTATGAACTTCAAAGATTATCTCAGAGAACAACTACAATTTTTTTAACAAGTCTCCAACACACTAATAATCTGGATCTCAATTTCACCAAACAATTTCTAAAACAACTTTAAGGAAATATCATATTAAAATTAAAGATGTCTGACAGCTCTTCTCTAGCCCTTACCAACAATTCTTGCATTCAATTGCCAAAATTCCCTAAATTTAATTTTAACAATCTTGCTGGAGTTACGGCATTTTATTCACTCTTTAGTCGCTGCATCATGCAAAAATGCTGGGGTGTTGCTGTGCTGGCCTAGGGCATTGGCACTTCAAACTTTTGGATGTGCAGTGCTCAAAACCGACGATGGTGCTTCCAAGCCCCTGCCTTATCTTCCATTTTCTTCCCTTTTCGGCTTCTTTTAATGCTTTCATGCTTTCTTAATCCTTACCGTACACTAGCACTTGATGCATTCTTGATATTCGGACTTGAAAGCTCAAAACTTCAAAATTTGTCCTCGCGCTTTGTTATATCCTTAACTGCAAAATAAACAAAATCAACTCAAAATCTTGTAATTCCATGCAAAGAAAGTTACAAAATGTCAAGCTAGGTATCCTACCATGCGTACATAAATTCCTCGTCAAAAACATTCGGGCATAATAAATAATGATGGGGAATTGTTCATATGTTGGAAACTCACCATTCCATTTATCTTTTGCAGAGACAAATATGATTATCATCTGCTTGGCTTTCATTTTTCTGTTGAGTCACCACTATGTAAAATTGTTTTTTCTCTTCCACCTCCACTAATGAGCGGTGCTTTTTCTTGGCAGATGTGGGCCACATCTCATAATTGTTTTGTAAATATTCCTTACAATTTGTTGTTAAATAGCGTAAGGCATCCCTGTTTGACTGTGGAAAGGTTTGCCAACTATCCCTTGAACAGCATTTCGTTTTGTTCGAAAAGAATCCCTTGAATAACTAAATAAAGTTTCTACGCAAGGCTTTTCTGGAATTCTGATGTTCTAGAGATCTTTCACAGTGAGATGCATCTTGCTGATTCACTTTCAATTTGGATTGATGCTAAGATAGAAGAGTTTTGCCCAAGGGCAACTGAAGATGATTTGACAGTAATTTTGAAAGAGGTGCGTATTGATGATTTGATGTTAGCATTCTACAGGGGAGGTGGCCTTTTTTGTACTAATGATTGCTATCTTTTCTTTGTTGGACCTCAACTACTGTCTTGATTAAACAATGTAAAACTGTCTTCTAATGAAAAAGAAAATTATTTTGCTAATTGGAAATGGTTTTAGGTAAAAGAAAATAAGGGAAAATAAGACTGCACTTGCCTCTTTATGTTGGAACTGTTTGTTAAATCTTTCAGTTGATTACTACTTCATATATGAAATCATTCATTCTTAGTGTGGAACAGATTCGAATAAGCATTCTACCACTGTGGTTTGCTGCAGGTAGGCTGACTTTTTATATGATTTTCTTGCGGCACCTTGACTTTTTTTCGTCTAAATTTCTGATATTGTTACTTTAATTGGCTTAATTTCAGGGAAGAGAAGGTCATTGTATTTCTCTGAGACTGCTGATGAGAGTGTTAGCTCAATATTAAGGCTAGTGAAAAATCCTCCCTTGAGTTCAATAAATGTCTTGGAGGATGTAGAGCTTAAATGTCTCAAGATTCGATTGACAGAATATTCAGAGGTATTCAATTTTCTGTTGTTGACATTTCTTGATGCCTTGCCATGATTCTGGCCTTCTTGTTGAGGGTTGATATGATTAAGGTTTAGAGTAGACTACGTACGTGGGCAGTGTAGCAGTTGCAACTTAGGATGCTTTTGTCGATATAACCTGATTATGAATGCATGGAATTATCAACTGGAACTCTATTCTGTGAGATAGGGTAAAGGAGTTAGATTTCTAAATCCTTCCTGTTTCTAGTTAAGGTTGTTTTTCTCATGTTCTAGGTTAATGTTAATTGTATAAAATATTGTCTAGGTGAGTTTGGACGAAAATTTATTAGGTTATCTTTAATTCTCAATGTTAGGTGTGCCTTTTGTTTTTCTTTGTTTATTTCAGTTGTATTTACTCGGGGACCAGTTATTCATTTTTGTGGCACTCAAATTCCTTCTACATTAGATTTAAAGATTTTGTCAAATTTCAGGAGAAACAATACTGATTTTTCTCAACAATTGTGTACTTCTGTAAAGAATGAACCTCATTACACACACACACACACACACACACAGAGGCATATACTTGATTAAATTCTTTAATAAATCAAGGCTGTGGTAGATAGTTTTGTGATAGCTGCAAGTCATGTCTGTTAGTAGATACTGATATTTAAGCTGACCAGCTATATTCTTTTTTTCATACTGCTTAGTTTCGATTTCGCATATTTTCTATGATTGTGTATGTTACCTTTTTCCTTGTGCAGAAGGTGAATCTGTCTGGCTGTCCTCAGATGACGTCAGCAATACTGTTCCTATCTATGGACCCAACATCAGGGAATGTCCTTGAACATCTCAACAAAGATCAATGTCGAATCCCATCGGGTTTGCTGCCAACTTTGTCCTTTAATGCTGTGCAGGAGGTCGATATTTCCAAATGTCCTGCACTGCATCTTGAATCTGCCTTTGAGTGCTTCTCCAAATCATTTCCATCATTAAGAGCAATAAAAGCTGCTTACTTTCTGAACTTCAAGATAACCACTCTCTGCAAATTGGTGCAGAAGTGCCCTCTGCTCTGTGAAGTTGACTTGACTGTTGATCCTAGTCCAGTTATACCCACAAAAGTATCAGTTATATCCTCAAGTTCTTGTCTAATGCCGGTGGTATCAAACAAGTCTATTGTTGGTGACAAACCTTCGTATGTGGCATCAATTTATCATTCAGGACCATCTATATCAAATATCACAAAACTTACCTTAGATGGCCGAAGTGACATATATGGTGAGATAGTTGTATGTGTGTTTACTTGTAGCATTTTCCATTCATTAAATAAAAGATTTAATATTTCCATCAGAGAATATTTTACCATATTTGTGTCCTGGAGGCAGTAGCATGCGTATTTGTTGATGTTGCAATGGTAAAGTTTAAGAAATAGTATAATGCATATAGCTAACTACTCAAACTTGCTCCTATAGAATGACTCGACGTAACACAATTGGATGAGTAATATGAAAAAAGTTGATGGAATAAATACTATACGATGACATGGTGCAAACATTAACTTTTTTCTTTAGCTCATCCAATTGTCTTATGCCATGCTAATTTTTATGCACGAGTTAGTATATTAATTTGTATGCATAGTATTATTATTCACAAGTTCAATGGAGCACAAAAATTTGTTTATTTAATTGCCGATTTTACACTAAGGCTATATTGGTGGCCTGAATGTCTTAACTAGTCAATTGTGTACCATCTTGAAAGTTCTCCTACGAAGACTTCATTTGTTGTAAAGAATATATTTTGTTCATCGAGAGTGAATATCTATGGCATGGGATCTGTAGTGTTTTAATGGTGCTCTGAATTATTAACTAGTATTGCTGGGGATAAGTGGAATTGAATATACCATTATGCAAGTTATTTTAGCAAATAATATCGTTATATTAAAAATATTGTTATTTGGATATTGTACTAGCCACACTTTTGTACCATCTTCAATATTCCTTTGGGAAATTTCTAGTTAGTGTGGGTCTGCACAAATTGTATTCATATGATATGACTAGCTCTTCTGTTGTCAATTTGCATGGTTCAGTTGTCACCTCACCGATCGCCCAACTAACCTTTTTGTTTTTCGTTGTTTTATGTCAGATTCAGATCTGGAGTTTATCTCAAAATACTGTGTATCTTTAGTTTACGTAAACCTTAACAGTTGTATTTCAGTATCCGATGTCTGCATATCAAATCTGATACGCAGATGCATTAGATTGCACTCTATTATAGTTTGTAATACTAATTTTGGTGTGAATTCGATTCAATCTCTCTGCTTGGAGATTTCTGATGGTAGTTCTTCTACTCCACATGGGAAGAGCCATTTTGACTCATTGGCGTCTAAACTTCAAACACTACATATGGGTTGCTGCAATGGTGAGTATTATTTCTTGTTTATGTACTTCCTTTGTTTAGACAAATCCGTTAAGATGGAATTTAAAATTCAAATTGTCTTCACAAATTTTCTATTATGTTAAAACCTCATGGCACTAGAAGAAAGTGGAGTGAACTATATCTTTTACATTCTTTAAATTATTTTCTTGGATAGTCAAGCCACCTGATATTTTTGTTCTTTTGGTTATTAATGGCCAAAGGGAATGATCATAATGTTTGTTAACAGGAAATGTCAAATACATTCAAGTCTTTATATGATTCCATCATATAAAATAAAACTTTTGTCAATTTAAGAGCTCTAACTTTTGTATGATTCCATTATATAAAGTAAAACTTTTGTCAATTTAAGAGCACTTTATGCTGGCTACTTGGTGTTAGCAACTTGCTCTCTCTTTATCTTTTACATGTGAGATCCGAATTGTCATGTTTCTTATAATTTGACTCACAAACCAATTCTCCTTTCTGTACCCTCGTTGTGACTTTCATGTGAAAAGAAGTCTAATGAACTATGTATGACAAGGAAATGGGTTTTGTGTGAATACATCTAGTGACTACTTTGGCTGTTATCTATTTTGTGTATCATTCGTTCCTTTGTCTATATTTGGGGTTTTAATTGCCTTACATTTTTGGTCTACAAGGAAACCAAAACTATCAACTAATTCCCTACAGGAATCAATTTCCTGGATTTAACACCATATTTTTCATGACCGAAATTTGATTGTGGATCAGCAATCTACTCTCTAATCTCTTCAAACTTCCCAATCATATTTAATGTAATTTAGTATAGCTGCCATATAAGATGGGCATGATGTCCTTCGTTGCAGTCTTGGCTCTCGTTTTCTTTGACCTCTTTCTTCCTTTGCGGCATCTATAGTATGAAAGAAATTACTTTGTGAAAGATGTGAGTGATTATGATCTAACTGGAGACAGAGCCTTGGCTGTTAAGAAATGGTTGATCTCATTCATGTAACCAGCCGCACTTGTTTCATGATCGAGTTGATTTTTGTTCTTCTTGTTATCTCATTTTTTAAAAAATGTGATGATTTCTGGCACTTTTGAGGGGTACTCGAATATCTCTATGTATGATCAATCAAATATTTTGCAGGTGTTGATCAAACATTTCTACTAGAGTTCATGTCTCAAGCAAGAATGTTGAAGAGTCTTTGCTTGAGGGGTACTCAACTAGTAGACGATGCTCTTTATATTTTCTCAGGTTCTTCCTTGGAGATGCTTGATGTTTCAAATACGATGGTTAGTTATCAACTTTATGGGAGCCGGTGCCTTTACCTAAGAGAAATAATGAAACTATCATTTGCATTCTGCATATCATATGAGGGAAAAATTGTTGGCCTCTAATAGTCATGTAGTAACTAGCTTGAATTCGAAATTAGAAGAACATGTATAAAATAATGATAAAAATCTTTGTTTATGATGGATTTGGATACCTGAAACAGGGAAAATCTACTCAATGAATGGTTTAATTATCATGCAATATTCTTTTTGAAAAGAAATACTCTTCATCTTAATTTGATGGTCATATTCATTTGTTGATTTCATAGGTCTTAAACATTTAGAATGCCAATTTATCAAATAGTTCCTCTGAATTAACTAAATACATCTTTTCTGCCCATAAGCATTATGAAATATATATTTTTCTTTCGCCAACAAATGTATTGCATGTGTATTACTAATCTATTTAATTAGCTAATGAAACCATAGCATTTGATATCGTGACTTCCAAAATTTCAAATGGATTTGGTTAGGGGAAGTAGGGATAGTTGGTGTCAGACACAGCTAACCAAATGGAAAAAAAGGCATAAATTGGATTTTTTTTGATGTTGCAACTAATATAAATGCTATATAGTTGTAATGACAGTCTTTTGTTTAAAAAAACTGAAATTCTGCTCTTAAACTGCAGATATCTGGAGCTGCTTTGGCTCATGTTGTCCATGGAAATATTGGTTTGAAGTATTTAAATGCAAGAGGATGTAAAAATTTGTTTCAACAAGAAAGCAATACTAGAGGGATAGATTTTTCTTCCTCTTACCCATGTGAAGAGCTATTTATGGAGTTAGGCAGGTCATGCAAGTTAGAAGAAATTGCCCTGGGATGGGGACTTTGTCATCTCTCTCTAGAAACTCTGAAACCTGCAATCACATCACTACGCACAATAACCGTTGGTTTGGGTGGAGCAATAGGCGAAAATGCACTAAGACTGTTGCCTGCAACTTGTCCTTTGCTAGAGTCAGTTGTTCTTCATTTTCAGGTATTACTTGCTAAAAGATTTGAGATATTTTTTAAGTGATTTTATGCTTGTGGCTTATGCATGCAATCCAGTATCATGAAAGTTTAAATATATGTCATTCTTCCCCTTTTGCATAAATAATTTAATTATTGAAGTATCAATTAATACGCTTATGCCAAAACTCTATATGATCTTGAATTTTGATGCAAAAAGTGGAGGGCTGGATTCATAGGAAAAAGGGGAAAGCTTGTTCAGCGGCTACTATTGTCATTTGAGAAGATTTTGAGTTGGAACTTACCTAATGTTGGAAATTGGTTCATATTTCATATAGGATTCGAATTCGGATGTATATTAGTGAATCTAAGGTTAATCTATCTGTTTGTATATGTATAAAATAGATGGAAGCCTGATCCAGCATTCCCCATTTTGAAGTAAAAAAAAGTACTCTCGACTCCATGTCTGAATAAAAGTGTTAAAAAGTTGGTAGAGGTACTGTGGCTCATAATCTACATCTGCTGCAGGATGGAATTATTAGATTTCGAAGTATAAGTGGGAGGGTGAGTGGTAACAGGTACTGCAGCTCCTAATCTACATCTGCTGCAGGATGGAATATTGGATGTCAAAGTATGAGTGGGAGGGTGAGTGGTAAAATCAGTACCAAGTAAAATGGGTGTTTACTAAATGCTTTCGTTATTGTGCTTTTGAAGATAAGTAGAAGCACAATAATCCAAACATACCCATAGTTTTGAGCATTGGGTGCTGAATTAGGTTCCTGTTTCATGGTGCCTCTGACTGTCCATTTTATGATAAGTTGACAATTCTCACTGATTGTAAAAAATTATACTCTGTTCTTGTTGCTCATGCAAATTTCTTGTGCTTCATATCAATGATTTCTGTCCTTTGCAGGTGATATCTGATTCTATCATGATAAGCATTTTGACATCCTTGAGGATACGAGCTTTGGCTTTGTGTTACTGTCTTGGAGATTTATCCATATCAAGCTTCAAGTTATCTCTACCAAATCTGAGGAAATTGAAGCTTGAAAGGGTAACCCCTTGGATGACCAATAATGAGTTGATTATTCTGACACAGAACTGTGCAAACTTGGTTGAACTTTCACTGCTGGGCTGCACCCGACTCAATTCAGGTCTGCAATTGTCATTTGTAAACGCTGTCTTCTTTTTTCTGTTTTAGTAGCTGAATTCCTTATATACTTTGAAGATTGACCAGCGGTCAATAGATTTCTTTATTAGTGATTTCCTTTAGTTCCTCCATGTTGTCAATGATTTCTTTATTAAGTTTATCTGTGAGCGAGTGTCGATCTGGAGAAAGTCGGAAGAACTGTAATTGTCAAAATTAATGAAAATTAATGGATATGTTTTGCATCCTTGTGATTTTGTCTTCTTTACAGATTCTCAACTGATTATCTCACAGGGATGGCCAGGCTTGATTTCATTACATCTAGAGGTTTGCCAATATCAGCTCTCTAGGATTAGGACCAATTTCTTTTTCTTTTACCTTCCATTTTTTTCGGGAGTTATTCTAAACATGATTTTAAGGTTTTGGTATTCTGTGCTTTTATGCTTTAACAAAATAGGGAGATATAAAACTGAAATAATCCAGTGAACACAGTTATTCGTAGTCTTCTGACTTGTGGCTTGTGAAATGAATATTGAGCAGTTCTATTCCCCTGATTAAACCCTGCATTCTGGTCTTGTATTTTTCAGCAAATTGTCAATATGGTTGCTTGTCCCTTCAGTTGTTTACGCATAAATAATATACTGGGATGCATGATCATGCAGCCAGGAATGTTGTTTTCCTTTCGTTTTTTGTTGTGTTACTCCTACCTTAAAAGCTTTACCGAATGCTTTTTTGGTTCTTTTCCTCTTAGTGCTGATGCGTGTTTTCATCTGTGATATTTTTGTTGGTCAGGAGTGTGGAGATATAACTGCAAATGGGATTACTTCTCTTTTCAACTGCATAGCTATTGAAAATCTCTTACTACGTCATAATGTGAGCTTTCTATTGCTGTTTTTGCTCTTCAATTTTGCATGCCTGTTAATTAATATCGGTTGAACCTACATCTAGACAATTCTTATGAAATCCTAAGTATGCAACCCAACAGAGGGGTGAATTGGGTTTCTTAAACAATTAATGCCAAATTTTAAGATTTTCAACCACAACGGCTACCTTAATAGTAAACTAACACAATAAATAATTCAAGTTAAGCACAATATATGAAGCAAGAGCTAGGAAAAGAAAAGCTTGCACTAGATATTTATAATAGTTCGGTTAAACCAAGCTCACATTCACTCCTTCAAGATCCCCTTGAAGATTTTTACTATACCAAGCCTTCACACCAATGCTTAACCTTTTACAACCAGAGATTTTATGGGATAATCTCCAAACCTTTATAAATAATCTTTCAAGTGAAAGAAATTCTCTTTCACTCTTTACAAGGGGAATAGATGTATAGAATTTCAAACTAACACTCTTAAGGTTTCTCTCACAATGAGAATATTATAAAATGAAATACTAGG
>JAVXUL010000005.1:3606145-3618923 GCA_035590515.1 Trichilia minutiflora | reverse complement strand
GTAGAAATATCATAAAAAAATCGGAGCGCTGCCTTGTCAAACAAGATATATATCTTATTTGTTTTTAATAGTTTTTCACAAACATGAAAAAAAATTCTCTTTGAAGTTACAAATATGTCCATAAAACCAAAACAAATACACAAAGAAAACAATCCGAATTTGAAAGGGGCAAAATAGTTATTTCACATGATTTAAAACAAGTCCTGGGCAGAACTTGAAGAAGAGTAGCGCCTGACATCTTTGTAGCTTAGCCCATCACGATTCTAGAACAAGCCAGGTCTTAAGTCAGGTTCCAAGTCATGGTAGGAGTTGAATTGGTGTGAAATAGCATGTGTCAGGTTCTAAGTCAGGCTCAGAGTCGTGGGCAGGATGTGAATAGTCCATTTCCTTTCTTCTTTGCTTTGATGCTAAGTCCCTTCCCTTTGGCTTCATGCGATCTCTCTAAATCATGTAAGCTTGAGCTATTTTATCCACGTCAAGATATTTGTATGCATGCATTTGGGTCATTCATAGTTACATAATTTGAATGCTTACATGTTGAAACATGCACACATGCTCATTATTTGTGTACATATAGATTACTATATTCCTCCCTCCCTCTCTTTCTCTCCTCTGTGCGTGTGTATACTATTTTTTTTTTTTTTTTACAGATTCATTAAGCAAAATATTTGACCAAAAGATTGGTTCTAATTTAGGATTTTATTGTCTTGCTACTTTATTGTCAATAATTGTTTTTTTTTTTGTTAGTTTTCTATCTATATATCTTGCCTTATTTTTCCTGTTTCTTTTAACGGTGTTGATCATATATCTTAGGTAGGTTGGAGACTTTAATCTGTTTTGATTGCAGATATGGACAATATAAAAGAATCCGCGAGGACATTGACAAGTATGAAGGTGGTTTGGAATTGTTTTCTCTTGGCTATGAAAAGTTTGGCTTCATACGCAGGTCTCACACTTTTTCTAACTCTTTATCTTGGGTTGTGCTATAATGTATTTTACTATTTTTTATTCCTAAAAATGTCTATTATAAGATAATTAACATGTAAACTCAAAAAAACGTAACTAACTTATGGCGTTCATCTGTCATGCTTAGCTGAGAGAAAAATATAAAATTTCATTTTGCTTGGTATTTACTTCCAAACCTTATTGTAATGTGGTGATATTGGGATCAATTAATCTTTTCCAACTTTTTAGGCCAGCATAAGGATTATGATGTATGAATATTTGTTTTTATCTCTGTTGTTTTCTTGCTTATGATTCGAATTAGTATGATTTGTGTTATTAAACATGCTCTCATGGAATCTTCTCTGACTAAAGTTCGTTCTAATACAAATCATTCTGTGGGAAAAACTGACAGATAACAGCCTGGTTGTGCTTGTGTTTGTGAATTGTGGTTGTGGTTGTGCCATAAGAAAGTGAGATCTGTGCTTGCATCTGGAGCCTTTCTGAGAATAGTTTATGTTGGGATATTGTACATGCTTTCTGGTAGTCATAACACCTTATTCTTTAGCTGTTTGGTCTAGCAGCACATTGGTGAACAAAGTTGGGCCAACCTGTAGAATTAACTGTGTTTTTCTTCTTTAAGGTGGCACTTATATTGTTCGCAGATCCTAACTGTCTTATACTCCATTTCCATAAATTAGGTTCTCTTTGTTTGTATTATATAATTTGCATGTCTTATTTTTTTTTTCTTTCTTTCTTTTTCTTAATCTAAAATTTTCTTCAAAATTGTACATTGTCTACATTTATTCTAATCTAGTTTTATTTCCTTAAAAAATTAGTTTAGTGATAAGTGCATACACTGTTGCTGAAATAATCTCAACTGGTTTTTCAGTGCCACAGGTATAACTTATAGAGAGTGGGCGCCGGGAGCTCATGTAAGTTTAATTTTATATTTACAATGTTTTAATTGTTTTCCCTAGTTTTCTCTTGACAAGGGTGGCATACTTTAGGCTAAGGGTTTCTCTTTGTGACAATAATCCATTCAGGTTTATGTTGGAATCTGATCTTCTAAATCTCTGTGCTTATACATATGGTGGGGCTCTCTTGACTTAAATCTAGACACAATTTTCAATCGTTAGATCCATGCAATCTAATGATTGGGATTTTAAGTCAAAAATTTACATTTAATGCTGACAAATCAGTAATTATATCTACCATTGGATTGTGTAAATCAATGATTAAAAGTTTTTGTCTAGATTTAAGTCCAAAAATTTCAGTCAAGGGGAGCCCAGCCCTATATATATATATATATATATATATATATATTCATGTTTCTCCAGAAAAGAAAATTCTACAATGATGTTTGCCCTCTAGTTTCTGTAAATTACTTGTTATTATCGATATATGAGAACAGAAGAATGAGATCAAGACTCTTTAACTGTGTAAGTGATGGATTTTGTATATGGTGATTTCAGTCTCACGACCACAAAATGGGGTGGTGATTTACATTCTGGATGCTTTTTGATATGTTCTTGATGTTATTATAATATTGGACTTAAGTTCAAATAACTACCGATAATTTGGCCTTTAATATGTCTCAAATATTAAACGTCATGTTCATTGCCTCTTTTTCCCACTAAAATGTGGTTATAAATACTTTTGTTAGATGTGTAAAATTTAGTTGTTCTCCTTTCATTCATATATAGTGATTTCTTACATCATCTTTCAGTCAGCATCTCTGATTGGAGACTTCAATAATTGGAATCCTCATGCAGATATTATGACCAGGGTATGTCATACTTTCTTTTGTATATTCAAGTTTCAGCAGCTGATTAACACTCCTTATTTGCATTGACATGGTAAATAGTTTTAGTAGTTGTTATATTGTGGAAAAAGAAACTGATCCAAAAATGTCCAAGATCCTATAGTTTGTTATAATTGAGTGGAGCTTAGTTGATAGGCTTAAATTTATTTTGTTCCTTAGATTGAATCTATTACTGTGAAAGAAAATGTTACGAAGTTTTAAAATAATTTCTTTCCCTGTCTTTTTAAGAAAAGGAAACAAAAGATGCCGTGTGTTTCTCACTTTACACGAAAGAGTTAGTAATCTTCAACTTTCTTTAGAGCCTATTACTTCTTCACTAGTTGCTGGGGAAGTCTCCTGGTAGTTAATATGCCGCGGCGATAGAACTGTGTCCTCTGTGTAGGCTCGAAATGAATTCTCTTTGTTATGGAAAGCAAAGACTTCTGGTCTAGGAAAATTGTAATATCTGGATCTAGAGGGTTGTGGTACCACTCAAGAATTGGAGGATTTAACATGGCATGGCTTTAACATGTTCTCATCGATCTCTCAATGCGTTACATAAATCATCTCCTGGGAATTATTTTGTGTTGATGTGGCTCTAATGTCGCATCGACTTATTTTTACAATAGTTGAAAGTTCTGCAAGTGATTTTCTTTGTGTCATTTGTCATCTTGGGAAGCACTTCAAATGAAAGTACGTACTTAGCTGCAGCAACTTATTGGTATGTACAGTGGAGATGATTTCAAAAGAGTGGCACAGTAATTTGGCTTTTGATAATTCATGCTATTGGGAGGCTGTAAATAGAGGTAAATAGTGGTATGTTTAGGACTAATAAAACATTTATAGAGTGAGATGCAAGAACTGCATACTTTTGTTGTGCAATGGAGAACAGTAGAAGATAAGGGCCGACCGAACTGATTACTGTTTGTCAATGAAGCAAGCTCTTTTTGCTGAACTATCTGAAGCTGTTAGTTTCATAAATTGTCTCCAAAGGACAGAAATGGTCCAATGTAGCCAGAGAGTTAGTGGTAATTGGACAAAGAATAGAGGAAGAATGGATCGCTACTTACAACTTCTAACTCTATGGCAGTTTTTCTCATTTTCTCATGGGCGGAAATTGATATGTTTAGTCACTTACTGTCAGAGTCTGCAAAGAGGATTTGGTGAGTTTGAGGACATAGTAGAGTCCAAATAGGTGAACAATGATGCAAGGATACCCAATGTAGGAAACTACGAGCTTGAAATCAAGGAGGCTGGGAGAGTTTCAAGTTTTCACAGCTTATTTTTGGATCAAGCTTGAGTTGAGCTCAGGCATTAGACTTTGTGGCATTTGCTTATTCATTTGATTGAGTTTGAACCTGTACATCGATCCAACACCCATGTCTCCATGGAATGTTAGTGGTCATGTTATAGTTAAATAGCATATTGGTGTTTCAACCATTTTCCATTAATAACTCATCAAAAACATTATATTATTAATTAATTGTTTGGTTTATGCTAAACTAAGTACCTCCTCTGTAGTACTTTTTGTTATATTATTATTTATTAATTATGCTAAGGATGAATATTAGTGATTGTATGCCTAACCAGAACAAGTTGAATTTTGACATTTCTCAAGCTAGGGCTCTTTAGTGCTTGCCTTTATAGTTGTGCTTGGTCTTGATTGTGTTTGCTAGTTTATGGGCTTGAATGGCTTCCTGAGAACCAAAGCTGAGTTGTTTATTTATATCAATAAGAGTCTCGAAGTTAGCAATGCGTTGATACTGGAAATACCTAACTTGTTAAGTAATACATTATCTGGTAGCTCTAGGTTAGGGAAAAGTTAATAACTGTCATTATAACTTTATCATGATGGCAGCTGATCATTATTGGCATTTACTATTTTCATCTTGGATGTAAATTCTTCTTCGTTGTTATTTTTTTTCATTTTTATAATCATCGTTTACTCTTTCAATACCACATGAAATTCATCCATGGTTTATGAACAGAATGAGTTTGGAACCTGGGAGATATTTTTGCCCAACAATGCTGATGGTTCACCGTCAATTCCTCATGGTTCACGTGTGAAGGTAACATTTCTTGTGGATTACTTTTAAGTTTGATTCAACAAAATGTTAAGATTGTTTGGGAATGCTTACTGCTCATCAGATTATATTGTATTCTTAACTTTTTTGAAAGCAAAGAAAGGAAAGTATTAGCGTCTCTTCGATGGTAGTTGACATTTATTTAATACCTTGGTTTGAAAATTTTACTTTTGATACTTAATAGTTTTGTCCTTTTTTTGTCTCTTTTCATGGAACTTTATTGGGTTGTTGGGGAAGAAGACAAATGTTAGATCTTACAATGAACCCTTTAGCACATTGGGCATTATCATGTCAAATTTGATGTCAGTCACAATATTAGTGTGGTTGATCATTACAAATGATCAATATACTAATTAATCAGAAACCAGAAAATACAAAATGTAGATTGTGCTTGTAGATTTCTTCTATGGTTAATATTAGAGTGAGAAACCAGAGAGAAATAGAAAAGTTCAGGAGAGCTTATCTTTGATTAAGAGCTTTCATACATGTATTATTATATATTGGGTTGAAAGATGGTTCTTGTGGTTGCATTATTGAATTTGCTACTTCTTGTGTTTGATGATGATGCATTTGTCATATTTTTACAAACACCATTAACTCCCAAGTGTGTGACGTTTAAAGTAACCCTAAATATTTCATTTTGGGGGGTTTCTTTCTTGTTCTTCTCTTTTCTTTTCTTTTTTTTTCCCTTGTTTTATGTCAACCATTAATTATCATCGAGATTTTTTTCCTACTCAATCAGGAAGTGACTATAACCTAAAAGGCTCTACTTTCCATAGGCTGAATTGATTTTGTGGTTTTTTGGGATATTTTTGCTCAGTTGAGATTTTTCATTGTAGAGTTTTGTGTTTTCTTTGTTTTCTGTTTTGACTTTTTGGGACTACTTGTGCTTTGTTTTGGGGGACATTTAATCCCCTCTTTTCTTGTACATTTCTCTTATAATCAGTATTTATTCCCTTACTGTTTCTTAATGCATGCGCACATATGTAGAAACAGAGAATAAAACACACACAAAAAAAACCTTAACTAGTAAGCGACTTACAAGGAACAAGCAGTATTGGAAATATATTTCTATCTCTAGTAGGAACTGATAGAAGTAATTTTCCTTCTACATTTGGAAGTGCTTAATATTGAAATTAGCACAATTAATCTTTATTTTGAGACCATTGATCCTGATTTATAAATTGTGTAATTTACCCAACACTCATATCCTTGTTATGGTTTACTATGAAAGTTCTGTTCTAATTTTTTATGCCTGTTTTTGGTTTGTGTTAAGATAGGATTATTGGGTAAATTGCTACATCAGGTCAAAATGACCCAAGCAGTCTATTTATAATAAAGTCAAAGAAACCAAAATTACAATATGACCCTTATTGAGTCAATAAGAAGAGAATGTACAAATATGTCCACATCATTCAATACTCTCAACAGTTTGTTACAGATTCCTTTCACTTCTGTTAGATACTTGTTATGATTTACTATGGAATATGGTTTTGTTTGTCATCGTAACGTATCTATTCTGTCTACCATTATAAATTCATTAGGCTTTTAGTCATTGTGTCAAGGATGCTGAACCTGTGATTTAGTGGTTTTGCTGTCAACTTACCTTGATTTTGATAATGCGTTTGTAGATTCACATGGATACCCCATCTGGTATTAAAGATTCCATTCCTGCTTGGATCAAGTTCTCTGTGCAAGCTCCAGGTGAAATCCCATTCAATGGTATATACTATGATCCTCCTGAAGAGGTAGGCTTCTCTAGTCTTTTCTCTCTAGGTACCTCCAAAACATTTCTTAAAAATTATGATGTGGAGCTAGATACTGCCCAAATGATATGGAACTTTGGTAAATAAATGCAGTTGTATCACCCAAATTCGGCAGTGATATTAGAAAAAATTTGAGAATAATATGGAATTTTTTCACTATAATTTTGAGGATACCACAGCAATCAACTTTGATATGCAACAATAATGATACCTGTACACATCGTCGTATAAGTGTAAGACTGAATAATCTATGAATTGTTGATTGACTTCCACTAAAAATATGAGAACTTAGTTGAAGTCCTCCATCTGTATCCAGTGCTTACCATGGTTAATGATGCTCAAATATTTTTCAGGAAAAGTATGTCTTTCAACATCCTCAGCCAAAGAGGCCAAAGTCACTTAGAATTTATGAGGCACATGTTGGAATGAGCAGTACGGTATGCATCTCCCTTCAATTTCTCGTATGATGAGTCATTATTAACTGAAACTCTGTTTCTTTGGTGGCTGGGCAGGATGTTAGCTTTGGCCTTCAAGTTAGCACTGCCATAACTCTCTCTAGTGCCTTTTTTCCTTTTTTTATTTTATGCTTGAATGCTTAGTATGTGGGATTACACTCTTAATGAAAACTTTGCCTGCTTTAAAAGAGAGAGGCAGACTTAAAGCACCCTTGAGCCAAGAAGAAAAAAAAAAAATTATTCTTGTGCATATAATTCTCTACCCAATCCTTCTGTCTCATTGCAACTATCATTTGCAATAAACTGTGAAGGCCAGTTGTAACCTTGTTGTGGTTGGCATTCCTGGAAGGATAGGAAAATTTTATATGATTGTTATGATCTTGCATATCCAATAAGTGAGAGTTGGCATGGGTTATTTACAGAACACTTATCAAATTGAGTGTGCACAAACTATGAGAGCATTAAATTCGCAACTGGTAGAAGGCATTCTCTGGGGAAGGGAAATATGGGCCTTGCCTCCAATTTGATGAATATCCTCGTTTGAAGAGGGGTGGGGAAAGGAATTCGGACATTATTTTAGTTGCAAATATTTTGTTTCCTGGCCTATAATAAGAAACACTGGAAATGGGTTTTGGCAGTATTTCCCCTTTGATAGAATATTCTGATGATCTATGATCCTACTTAGAATTACAGTGTGATTATGTTCTTGCCATTTATCTTCCTCGGATATTTAACAGTAGTTAAATATTAACCAGAATTGACGCTTCTATCCACTTTTATATTATTTCTTTTTCACATCATTTCATCAGGTTTCTTATTTCTTCAAACAACCTATTATTTATTTCATTTTTCTGCATAGAAGATTCCACAATCAATGCAGGAAAATAAGTTCCACAACCTTCCTTGGACCTCCTTATTTTCTTTCTCTTCCTTGTTATTTTTTTGTTAGTTCTTTTCTGCTCACAATATTAATATTGTCAACTACGAAGTGCAGGAGCCCATTATTAACAATTATGCCAACTTCAGAGACGATGTGCTTCCCCGCATTAAAAAACTTGGCTATAACGCTGTTCAAATAATGGCTATACAAGAGCATTCATATTATGCTAGCTTTGGGTACTTTCTTTTTCTAAGTTAGTTCAGCCAATGTATACACTCCTTTACAGTTTCAAAATGTACTTTAACTGATAATTTTGTGGATTGACTACTCAGTATCTTTCTTGACTGTATTATAGGGGATAGTGGGTCTCATCTTTCATACATTTACTTTCAAGTTGTCTTTTACATGATGTAGGTACCATGTCACAAACTTTTTTGCGCCCAGCAGCCGTTGTGGGACTCCTGATGATTTGAAGTCTCTGATAGATAAAGCTCACGAGTTAGGCCTGCTTGTTCTAATGGATATTGTTCATAGGTACAAGTTAAATTCAAAGAGAGTTATCGTTAGAACATCAGTTGGCTTTATTTATCTGCTACATACTTCTGTACATGTGTATGAATAAGCTTTATTTCTTTGTTACTTTTCACACCGATGGCAACTCCACACGACCGAAAAAATCCATACATGTAAGCTCTCTGAGCCTTTGGTCTAGACCACTAAAAAATATGTAGGTCTTGGTTGATATAGCAGACTGATCTGTATTGTCGATTAAGTAGTTGCCAGGGATGCGGCTTATTAGTTGTCTTTGACCATTATATAATGGATGCACGCTGATTTTCTCTTCAAAATGGATCTTTAATAAGCAAGACAAGGCAAGACCAATTTTATTATGAGCAAGTATGCAGTGAAAATATTTCTCCTGACATGGCGTCAAAACAAAATCAATAAATAATTTCAATGTTCTTGATACCAACGAATATAAAATGATATGGTGCATGTCAGCATTCTACCTTATGTTGCATTTTCTCCCAAAAATTCTCAGGTTCTAATGAATTGGAAAAAAAAAAGATTTTGTGAAGCGTAATATAAGCAAGCTAGGTTTATTAAATGATGCTGTGAATAAATGTTTTACTGAGAAGTAAAATGCCAATCTCAATACCATAGGCAAAGGACATTATATTAGTTTGTTTTTTTTAATTTGCTTGACCTTCAAATTACTCTCTTGTGATTTGCTAACACCACTATATTTGACAGATGAGTTATTAACTTCAGTAGTTATTAACCTCGGCAACATCTGCTCAGTACAATTTTTCTCAAGTTTAATCAATTTTGGTCCAACAAGAGTCGAGTTTTCTCCACAAGGAAAAATAATGGAAAATTAGGAAACTCAGTCTTAGAAAATGCTATGTTTAAGAATATGGGCATGTTGTTTATGTGAGAAATAATCAGTTGCGTGGGTTAGATTTAATTTCTTTAAATTTTATTTTCTTATTTGAGTAAGGTTTGACTTTGAGGTGCTTATTCAGTGTATGCTTTTATGTTCTATTTTTTAGGTCTAGGCTGTTATAGATATGGCCTTGTGTTTAGTTTTAAGTAACAAACGTTGAGGATTATGATATCTTGACAATTAACATCTTCACTTTCTAATTCATTTCAGTCTCGTTTTCACTAATATATGTTATTTTCTGTCACTCCCGGTGTCCTTCTCTTGTCTCCATTTCTCTTTCACTTCCCTGCACCGCTCTTCCCTCAGGGCAATGCATCATGGGAGTGAAACATTTAATGAATCCATGTGCGTATTTTATTATGGCATGTTCCAAATGTTTGATGTGATTGCATATAACTTCTTAATCATTAAACGTAGCATTTTGAAATCAGATATGCTGTATTTCATCAGTCTGATGTAATTTGAAACTTTTTTTTTTATTTACTGTGCACAATGTATATCTCAGTTGTTTTCTATTATTTCATTTAAATTTTATTTTTCTGGTATCTAACTTGTAATATCCAATAAATGCAGCCATGCATCTAATAATGTTTTGGATGGGCTAAACATGTTTGATGGAACTGATAGCCATTACTTCCATTCTGGGTCGCAAGGTTATCACTGGATGTGGGATTCTCGCCTTTTTAACTACGGAAGCTGGGAAGTATGTGTTTTTGTCAAACTTCCAAGATACATCACTCAGTGCTGAATCTTTTCCTTGTTTTTCCCCTAATGCTATAGTTATTTAGATTTATCTTTTTATTTTTTCATTTTTGATATAGGTATTAAGGTTTCTACTTTCAAATGCAAGATGGTGGCTGGAAGAATATAAGTTTGATGGATTCAGATTCGATGGTGTGACTTCAATGATGTACACACACCATGGGTTGCAGGTATTACATTATAGCTTTTGAAATCGTATGCTTCTCATTTTTCGAGATGAATTATAACAAGTAGCTTACATGTCTAAATGTTGGTAATTAGGTTGTAAATGCTAATATACTAGTGGGAGGAATTGAATCTGGGTATACCTGGTTTTCCAAGATTAACTTAATGAAGCCTCATTCAAACAAGCTGCTTAGGCATATAGAACTATCTAGAGCGGAACCTACTGTTAAATGGTTAAAAGATTAAGCTGTTAGTGACTGATGTGGCAATAAATTTCAAGTTTTCAACCATCCTCAACATGTAAGAAATTGACCTTCCCCTCTTTGTGTGGTAGCCAGCAGATAAATAGTTTAAGGAATTTTGCCAGTTGAGTTCTAGTTTCTTCCTTCATTTTAGCACTAATGCTATTTTTCCTGCTGCAGTTCAAACAACTATATTATATCTTACATGTTATCCTAAAACTAGTAACTCTCTTACATTTAATATCCATATCATTCTTTTTATGGTTGTTAAGTTACCACTTAATTTAAAAGCTTAAGCTATTAGATAATGCCAAACAATGGTGTTCAAGCTCTAATCTTGATGCATCAATGAGGGATTCGGACACAAGACCACTTGGCCAAACTGGCTTTGATCATGTTAAGTTATCACCTATAGGCTGTTATATTAGGGACTAGCAATAGTATTAAGCTTCTCTAACACTGTTATTCTAAATGATAGTTTAAAGCCTGCTTCACTTATCACATGGACCATGGGCAAGAATGGCAAGTATTTTTGATGACTACTTTAATGGATCTTCTACTACTATTGTATTGGCCATTTGATTTGTTTCTTGAGCTGCAGATGGCATTCACTGGAAATTACAATGAATACTTTGGATTTGCAACTGATGTAGACGCTGTTGTTTACCTGATGCTGGTCAATGATATGATTCATGGTCTCTTCCCGGAGGCTGTTACAATTGGTGAAGATGTATGTTCTAAAGTCCTTCAGAAAGCATGCTGAGCGTACTTTGATTCTAGTCCTCTACTTCCCATGCTGAATTATGAATTTCAGTTCAATAAATAAAAAATATCTTATATAAGGTTAAGTCGATGAACATACTTGCATACATGCACTTGTGTGTGTAGATGCCCTTGATTTCATGTCATGTTTGCCAGTTTCTTCCACTCACTGCCAGTACACTTGTGCTGCTGTTAGAGTTTCATGAGGCATATTTCATAGTTTCTAATTTTTCTGTTTTGGCCAGCTGAAAAGTAAAAATAGCTGATATTTTAGCTTCTGATTAAGTACATGGTTATAGTAAAGTAATACTTAATTGCATAATATTGACAAACTGAAAACCACAATAATTCACTTACGTAATCCTAAGTAGTAAAGTATACTTAATTGCATGACTTAATACCTATAATTGTCCTACATGCAATTTTATTGAGTTTTAGAGTGTTCCCAAGATACTCTTTAAAACTTGGTATCTTGGATTCATACAACATAACATATATCACGTCTTGTGTTATAACAATACAATGGTTATTTGACTACCGACCCATCTTAATTTGAAGGTAAATTCTTGTGGTTTTCATTCAATATAGAATGTTGTCTAGCATTTAGTAGTAACCTAATGACTGGAAGAACCTTTTGTGTAATTATTTTGGAAGAAAGTAGGAAAGAAACAATAGCTGACATAAATTTGCACCATGTTCCACTTTTCATTTATCATAACAAAAAACACATATTCACTAGGGAATGAAGATTTAACAAACTGGAATGCCACAGAAAATAATAAATAAATAACATTTATCAGAATGCACAAAATATAATAAATAAAGCACATTTATCAGAATGCCAATTTAAAAAGCTAAGACTTATATTCTACATTTAGGGATAAAACTCCAATGCATTTCATTGATGTTATTCAGTTTATTATAGTATTATTTAATCTGTGCAGGTTAGTGGAATGCCCACTTTCTGCATTCCTGTCAAAGATGGTGGTGTGGGATTTGATTATCGTCTGCAGATGGCCATCGCTGATAAATGGATTGAGCTGCTTAAGTATGTTCCTACTAGGAGTCCAAACAGTTACCATATTTACAAACATAATGCAGGAATCTCCTTGTATAATATATGCACGTGCCTTCTCATTTTCCTATGTGTAGGAAAAGGGATGAAGACTGGAAAATGGGTGATATTGTTCACACACTGACCAACAGGAGATGGTTGGAAAAGTGTGTTGCTTATGCTGAAAGTCATGATCAAGCTCTTGTTGGTGACAAAACAATTGCATTCTGGTTGATGGACAAGGTTACATGATCTTACTTATCTACATATTACTTCTGCTAAAGAACATTTAGATGTGATAACTAAATCTATAGAAATTGATTTTGGTTCTCGAGTAGGAATTTGGAATTGTCCAATGTCAATGACATCTGTGTTCTTAGTCGTCTGCATTTCTAGACATTGAAGGCTGTGGAGA
>JAVXUL010000005.1:3593283-3606045 GCA_035590515.1 Trichilia minutiflora | reverse complement strand
CGCAGCGGAAAAGTCGCAGCCGAGAGGGAGAAATGTTTGAAGCAAAAAGAGGATTTAGGTTTAGGGTAATATGTTTGTAAAAAATGGGTACCGAATTATATTCGGTATCCGGTTGTTTAGAACTGGATCCGGTCCGGTTGAAAACCGGATCTGAATATTAAAACCAGATCCGGTTCTAATTCATTCGGAATCCGATTTTTCGGGTACCGAATTTTTGGATCCGGATCGGTACCCGAAAAATCCGGATTATTTTTACACCCCTACCCAATCCTTCTGATTCATTGTAATTATCGGTTGCAATAAACTGTGGAGGACAGTTGTAA
The DNA here is from genome assembly GCA_035590515.1 of Trichilia minutiflora. Lineage (NCBI taxonomy): Eukaryota > Viridiplantae > Streptophyta > Magnoliopsida > Sapindales > Meliaceae > Trichilia > Trichilia minutiflora. Next base: position 3,605,722 of record JAVXUL010000005.1, on the reverse strand, counting down.
CCTTGTTGTGGTTGGTATTCCTAGAATACTATGAAAGCATTACATTCACAACTGGTAAAGGCATTCTTTGGGGAAGAGAAATATGGGCCTTCCCTCCAATTTGATTAATATCTTGTTTGAAGAATACTATGAACAAATTAACTTCCAATGTAGATGCTGAAATAACTGCAAAATTAAGGGGCTGGGGGTGGGGTGGGGTTCCACTGTTAATTCTATAGTATCTTTAAAATTTCTTCTGAAAACAAATTGGACAGAACCAGACAACATAGCATTTTGCCATTGGCTTATTCTCTTATGTAAAAGAAATCTGTTAAGCAAAAGGAAAGTATATGTAAATAACCTAATTCTATTTTTGCTATGAAATTTTTTAATACTTCTGGAAATTTGGACAATTGTTTTACTTGCAAGTATTTTGTTTCCTCCTGTAGGAGGAACTTGGTCTTTGTTGTGGATGGCCTATAATATGAAACACTGGAAATGGGTTTTGGGGTATTTTCCTTTCAATAATATATTTTAATGATCTATGATGCTGCTTAGAATTACAGTGTGATTATGTTCGTCATTTATCTGCCTTGGATTTTTTTTTCATTCTTAGTTTTAACAGTTCTTAAATATTAACTGGATTTGTCGCTTCTATCCTCTTTTATATTACTTCTTTTTCACATCATTGCATCAAGTTTCCTACTTTTGTAAACTAGTTCTTTTTATTTTTTGTTATATCATTTTGCTGCATGGAAGATTCAGCAATCGATGCAGGAAAATAAGTTCCACTACCTTTCTTGGACCTGTTTATTTCTTTTCTCTTCCTTGTTATTTTTTTGTTAGTTCTTTTCTGCTCACAATATTATTAACTATGAAATTCAGGAGCCCATTATTAACAATTATGCCAACTTCAGAGACAATGTGCTTCCCCGCATTAAAAAACTTGGCTATAATGCTGTTCAAATAATGGGAGCATTCATATTATGCTAGCTTCGGGTACTTTCTTTTTCGACATTAGTCCAGTCAATGTAAAGTCTTACTTTACAGCTCAAAATGTACTTAACTGATAATTTTGTGGATTGACTAGTCAGTATCTTTCTTGACTTAATGTTTATTATTGGGATAGTGGGTCTCATCTTTCATATATTTACTTCCAAGTTGTCTTTCATGTGATGTAGGTACCACGTCACAAACTTTTTTGCACCCAGCAGCCGTTGTGGAACTCCTGATGATTTGAAGTCCCTGATAGATAAAGCTCATGAGTTAGGCCTTCTCGTTCTAATGGATATTGTTCATAGGTACAAGCTAAATTTGAAGAGAATTATTGTTAGAAACATCTGTTGGCTTATTATTCTGCTGCATGCATCTGTACTTGTGTATGAGTAAGCTTTATTTCTTTGTTACTTTTCACACCAATGGCAACTCGACCCCATCTAACCAACCACCCCGGAAAAATCCATACATGTAAGCTGTATGAACCTTTGGCCTATACTATTGAAAAATCTGTGGATCCTGGATGATATAGCAAACTGATTTTTGTTGCAGATTAAGTACTTGCCAAGGATGAGACTCATTAGTTGTCTTTGACCGTTATATAAGATATGCACGCTGATTTTCTTTGAAATAGTGTCTGTAAGCAAGACAAGGCAAGAGGACCACTTTATTATGAACAAGTATGCATTGAAATATTTCTCCTGACATCGTGTCAAAACAAAGTCGATATATAATTTCAATGATCTTGAGGCCCATGAATACAAGACGATATGGTGCAAGCCAAAATGTTACCTTATGTTGCAAAGTCCCGTCCAAAATTCTCATGTTCTAATGGATGAAAAAAAGAAGAAGAGATTTTGTGAAGCCTAATATAGTAAGTTAGATGTATTAAACTAAGCGGTGAATAAATGTTTTACTGAGAAGTAAAATGATTGCCAGCTCAATACCATAGCCAAAGGACATGCTGATTAGTTTTTCTTGGTGTCATTTGCTTGACCTTCAAATTAATCTTGTGTGATTTGCTAACACCACTACATTTGACAGATGAATTATTTAGCTTCCATAGTTATTAACCTCGGCAACACCTACCCTAAACAATTTTTCTCAAGTTTAATCACTTTTGGTCCAATAGGAGTCGAGTTTTCTCCATGAGGGAAAATAATGGAAAATTAGAAACCTCATAGGGAATACTTTATGTTTTAGAATATGGGTATGTTCGTATGTGGGGCAAATGATCAGTTGTTTGGGTTAGATTTAATTTCTTTAAATGTAATTATCTTATTTGAGTAAGATTTTAAGGCGCTTATTCAGTGTATGTTTTTATGTTCTATTTTTTGGGTCAAGGCTGTTATACAAAGGGCTTTGTGTTTAGTTTTAATTCACAACCATTGATTGATTATGATATTATGACAATTAACATCTTCCCTTTCTTATTCATTTTAACCTCTTTTTCAATAATTTTTTTTTTTTTAAAAATTTTCTGTCACTCCCACTGTCCCTTTCTTCTCTCCATTTCTCTTTCCCTTCCTTCCCTGCATCACTCCTTCCCTCAGGGCAATGCATCATGGAAATGAAACATTTAATATATCCGTTTCTGTATTTCATTATGGCATGTTTCAGTGTTTGATGTGGTAGCATATAACTTCTTAATCACTAAATGTCCCATTTTGGACTCATATGCTATATTTCATCAATTTGATGCAATTGAAAGCTTTTTTTTTCCTTATAAATTTCCTGTGCAAGTGTTCAAATTTTAATTTATATCTCAGTTGTTTTCTATTATTTCATTTAAATTTTATTTTTTATGGTTTCTAACTTGTAATATCCAATGAATGCAGCCATGCATCTAATAATGTTTTGGATGGGCTAAACATGTTTGATGGAACTGATAGCCATTACTTCCATTCTGGGTTGCGAGGTTATCACTGGATGTGGGATTCTCGCCTTTTTAACTATGGAAGCTGGGAAGTATGTGCTTTTGTCAAACTTCCGAGATACATCACTCAGCGCTGAATCTTTTCCTTATTTTTCTCCTGGTGCTATGGTTAGCAAGATTTTGTTTTCTTTTGATATAGGTGTTAAGGTTTCTACTTTCAAATGCAAGATGGTGGCTAGAAGAATATAAGTTTGATGGATTCAGATTTGATGGTGTGACTTCAATGATGTACACACACCATGGGTTGCAGGTATTACCTTATAGCTTTTGGAATTGAATGCTTCTCGTTTTTCTAGATGAGTTGTAATGACTAGCTTACATGTCCAGCTGTTGGTAATGAAGCTTGTTAATGCTAATATACCAGTGGGAGGAATTGAATATGGTTATACTTGGTTTCCAAAATTGACTTAATGAAGCTTCATTCAAACAAACTGCTTAGGCATATAGATCTGTCCAGAGCTGTAGATAGTGAACCTACTGTTAAACGGATATAAGATAAAGCTGTAAGTGAATGATCTGGCAATAAATTTCAACCAATCCTAAACATGTAAGAAATTGACCTCCCTCAGTTTGTGTGGTTGCCTGCAGATAAATAGTTTAAGGAATTTTACCAGTGGAGTTCTGGTTTCTTCCTCAATTTGAGCACTAATATTTTTCCTGTCACAGTTCAAACAACTCTATTCTATCTCACATGTTATTCTAAAATTAATACCTCTCTTACATTTAATATCTGTATTATTCTTTTTATGATTGTTAAGTTACCATTTAACTTAAAAGCTTAAGCTATTAGATAAGGGCCCAACAATAGTGTTTAAGCTCTATTATATTTTGATTCATCGACAATGAGGGATTCAAACACAAGACCACTTGGCCAAACTTGCTTTGATCATGTTAAGTTACTATCTCTAAGCTGTTAGATTATGGACTAGCAATAGTATTAAGCTTTAACAACATTATTCTAGAAGATAGTTTAAAGCCCTTTTCGCTTATCACATGGACCATGGGCAACAATGGCTTGTATTTTTTACAACTACCTCATTTGGTGTTCTACTACTAGTTTATCGGCCGTTTGATTTGTTTCTTGAGCTGCAGATGGCATTTACTGGAAATTACAATGAGTACTTTGGATTTGCAACTGATGTAGACGCTGTTGTTTACTGATGCTGGTCAATGATATGATTCATGGTCTCTTCCCTGAGGCTGTTACAATTGGTGAAGATGTATATTCTAAAGTCCTTTGGAAAGCTTGTCGAGTGCACTTTGTTTCTAGTCCTCTATTTCCCATGCTGAATTATGAATTTCAATTCAATAAATAAAAAATATCTTATACAAGGTTAAGTGGATGAGCATACTTGCATGCATGCATGCATAAACTTGTGTGTATAGATGACCTTGATTTCATGTCATGTTTGCCAATTTAGAGTTTTGTGGGTTTCATGGTTTGCAATTTTTCAGTTTTAGCTGGACAAAAAATAAAGATAGCCGATATTTTAGCTTGTGATTAAGTACATGGTTATATTAAAGTAATACTTGATTGCATAATATGGAAAACACTGAAAACCACAGTAATTAACTTACGTAATCCTAAGAAGGTTGTAAAGTATACTTAATTGCATGATTTGATACCTACGTTTATCCTACATACAATTTTAATTGAGGTTACAAGATACTCTTTAAAACTTGGTATTTTGGAATATACAACAGAACTTATACCACATCTTGTGTTATACCAATACAAATGTTTATTTGACTACTGACCATCTTAATTTGAAGGTAAATTCACTTGCTTTTCATTCAATTTAGAATGTTGTGTAGCTTTTACCAGTAACCTTTTCACTGGAAGATCCTTTTTAATTATTTTTGCAACAAAATAGGAAAGACATAAATTTGCACCATGTTCCAGTTTTCATTTATCATAACAGAAAAATCCTATTCATGAGGGGATGAAAATCGAAAACTGGAATGCCACAAAATATAATAAATAAATAACATTTATCAGAATGCCAATCTAAAAAGCTAAGATTTATATTTCTACATTTAGGGATAAAACGCTACTATTATTTTATCTGTGCAGGTTAGTGGAATGCCTACATTTTGCATTCCTGTCAAGGATGGTGGTGTGGGATTTGATTTTCGTCTGCACATGGCCATTGCTCATAAATGGATCGAGTTGCTTAAGTTTGTTCCTACTAAAAGTCGGAACACTTGTTACCATTTGACAAACATAATGCTAGAATCTCCTTTTATAATATATTTGACATATAAATGTACATATATATGCCTTTTCATTTTCTTATGTGTAGGAAAAGGGATGAAGACTGGAAAATGGGTGATATTGTTCACACCCTGACCAACAGAAGGTGGTTGGAAAAGTGTGTCGCTTATGCTGAAAGTCATGACCAAGCTCTTGTTGGTGACAAGACAATTGCATTCTGGTTGATGGACAAGGTTATATTCCCTTGCTTATCTACGTATTACATATGCTAAAGAACATTTAAATGCCATAAATTAAAGGCTATAAAAATTGATTTTGGTTCTTGAGTAAGAATTTGGAATTGTCCAATGTCAATGACATCTGTGTTCTTAGTCGTCTGCATTTCTAGACATTGAAGGCTGTGGAGATGCTTTTTAGTTTTAGTATCTGTCCAAGTCAAATATTTTTGTTATGGATTTATCCCCTTTTTTTCATTTTATACTCTGAACAATTTTAAAGTGAGATATCAATTTCTGACCATCAATACTGTAACTTCTTCATATTTTCCGACAAATACACATCCAAGATAAGTCTGTGTGTGTTTCTGTCCTTCATATTGAATTGATTGGGGCTTCAAGATGGGACGTTCATTCTTGGTGGTTTGTTTCTTTTACATGGACGGTAAATGAATCAATAAAGAAATCTATTGTAATGGACAATTTAAGTTTACAATTCTCGGAATTATTCATTTTAGATTTTGCACCCTATTGCAGGATATGTATGATTTTATGGCCCTGGACTGGCCATCAACTCCTCTTATAGATCGTGGAATAGCATTGCACAAAATGATCAGGCTCATTACTATGGGATTGGGTGGAGAAGGATATTTGAACTTTATGGGCAATGAATTTGGACATCCTGGTAAAGTCAATTAGTAATTAATATTCTCAATTATTACAATTTTAATATTCTCAAATGATATATGTAATTCTTTCTCCCTTGCTTTTTATTTTTTTAGAGTGGATTGATTTTCCAAGGGGTGATCAGCGTCTTCCTAGTGGTCGACTAATTCTCGGTAACAATTTGAGCTATGATAAGTGCCGGCGTAGGTTTGATCTAGTAAGTTTCTACCTCGTTAACAGAAGTACCAAATGATATGTGAGTTACTAGTTTGAATGAAAAACTTACTAATGATCTTGCTTACTTTCATGTTGGCTCCAGTATTTTTAGTTTCATTGCAGAATTAATTCTTGATGTTTATACTTGATGTCTGATGAACCAAATGAAGCAGAAGCATAGATTGAACCACTATCCCAGTTGCAGATTATATGTCCAAGAATTAGCTTAAAACAACTAAAAATCTGGTTGAATAAGTTTTGCTGAAGAGAAACACATTTTTAGGAATTTTTTGGTTCTCTTCTTATTATTAAGGGATCTAAATGAATAAAATAAGCTTTTATTTAGTTGCTATCAACCTGTAAGGCCTTAGCACATGTAGTGGAAAAAAATCGAGAGCCTGGTATGCATGTATATATGTAGGTAGCACATTCTCGTTATCTGTCCTCCAATTTATTGGTGCTTCTGGTCAAGTTAACATATCGTTTGAATAGTATGATTACCTTATTGAAAAATGACATCCTCTGTTTTAATTTAGTAGACTTGTTTTCTATGTTTAGCATTTGAAATCACAACTTTTCTAAATTTAAAATATCTTTGCCATGCTGGGGTTCAATGGCATTTATTTTTATTTATATGTGTCTAGGGGGATGCCGATTATCTAAGGTATCGTGGAATGCAAGAATTTGATCGGGCAATGCAGCATCTTGAAGAAAAATATGTTGTAAGTTCTACCTGAGCTAAGACATCTAGTTATACTGTTAATGCCTTTGATTGTTTATTTATATTATTTACTAGAAAACTTCTGCTGTTTGTCAGATTTCAAATATTTAGGTGTATATTTTTTGAGGAGTATGAAGCCAATTATAATGTATTATGTGATATTTTTATCAATTGTTCTTGTGGATTTTTATCAATGACCGAGGAATATCAGGCTTTAGTCAAGATATGGAGCAGCACTTTTCTATTTTGGAAATTGGCTCTTGATTTACATAGTGACTTGTTATCAATGTTAGTTCTAGAATTGGTGAGAGACATTGGTGTTTCTCATTATGTGACATTTTTATGAACTGTTATTCTGGATTCTAATCAATGATAGTGGAGATCAGGCCTTAGGATCCGTTTGGTATTGTGGTGATTTACTGTGCTTTGAAAGCAAAACTAAAAAAGTATTGGGTAACACCAATATTTAGTAGGGTCCACATATTTTTGAATTGAAATTTGACATTTAGGGTTTCATACCGCAGCACCTGTTGCTTAAAAGGGCACCAAACCATAATACCAATCGGCCCCTTAGTTGCCTGCATCAAATTTAAGATGTGGAGCAGCAGCAGTTTCTTATTTTGGGAATTATGTCTTTCTTTGTTTACATATTGCCTTTTTGCCAGTGTTTGTTTTAGAATTGTTTTGTGTTTCGTTTATTTGATATGTAGTGTGCCCTTTGTGATCCTTCATATTTAGATAACAAAAACAATACAATGGTTAACTGTTGGTGCAGTTCATGACTTCTGAGCACCAATATATATCACGGAAGGACGAAGGAGACAGGATAATTGTCTTTGAAAGAGGAAACCTGGTTTTTGTCTTCAACTTTCATTGGAATAACAGCTATTTTGATTACCGGTTGGGCTGCTTAAAACCAGGGAAATATAAGGTAAAATATCCAGTATTTTGTGGTGTTTTTTCTTTTCCATATTCTCATTTGTAGCTTAGGTTTGATCAACTAATGCATTATATTCATCTGTTATTATTTCGTAGCTGCAAACTGTTCACCTGGTTTGTTTTTGATATCTAAATGGAAATATGTGAGCCTAAGTCCATTGTCCTGTAATCTGAAAGTGTTAAAACCTGGGTAAAATTAGAATGAAATATAACCGTCTATTTAATTCCGCCGTTGTAAAATTAGGTTCAAAAATGGTCTTGGGACTTCGTCCTTACCAAATGCTTGCCCTAGTTGATACAAAACCGAGCTGTTCTTGACATAACTAAACTAGTGAAAGTGAAGGGCCAAAATACATTCAAACCAAGTCTTCTGCTCTTTACGGGAAGAGAATAAAAGTGTGTTTTCTGGTTGATGAGCAGTCAAGGCACCTTGTACAGCTACGTCCGTTAAATCTTACCTTTCTATTGCACTTCAGCAGCATATGTCCAAGAATTTATGATATAATTTGTACCTCGAGTGAATGAGTTCATTTGGCATGGTAATCATCTTTAAATTGCTTTACAAGGGCTTTAAGATGTTGGTAACATGATGAATGACGAGCTATTGTACAAGGGATGCAAGGCTTAACAATTGGATGCTTTTTGACGAATATTTTTGTGTGGTTAAGGCAATGACATGAATTCTCCGTATTTTATCTTCAATGTGTTTTGTTCATCCAGAATATTGTCCCTTTTCTAGCATGTATTCCAATTTTATTGTTTAACGCGTGTTCTCTCTTCTAGATTGTCTTGGATTCGGATGACCCACTGTTTGGAGGCTTAAGTAGGCTGGACCACAATGCTGAGTACTTCAGCTCGGTAAGAATTCACCTGTGGACAATTCTTCTCGTGATCTCGCCCTTAATCACGATTATTTTCTTCTTATTTTCTGGTCGATTACGAGTATTTCTAAATACAATGATGCTTGTGCAGGAAGGGTGGTATGATGACCGACCTCGTTCCTTCTTGGTATATGCACCAAGTAGAACAGCTGTGGTCTATGCTCTAGTGGAGAACGAATCGGAACCTGTTGAGGGATGAAATTAGTAACGATCTGGTTCTTCTGTAAGAGTGGCATTCGAGATCTCCTTCCTCTGCTTTAGCATTCCCACATGATAATGTTGAGAATAAAAGTGCTGCGCAGAGTTTCGTTGAATTACATCGCCATTTTTGGTGGTTTTAATACTAAATAAAATGAGATCAAAATGAACACACGAGTAAAGGAAAGCTTACACGCATGATTGCAAATTCACGCGGAGCTTTGGAGACCGAATATGTAAAAGGTTTTTGGTTGCATTCTGTAAATGTTTCCTTATATCTATGATTTGGAGCCATGGATATTGATTTTCTTTGTGGTGAAGTCGAGTTTTTTGGCATTTTGATTTGCAGTATAAGATTTTTTTGATTAATATAAAATAAAAAAAAATCTTTATTTTGATGCTAAGTTTGTCACTTAATCAACGAAGAATAAGTTTAAAGGTAAAATTATAATATAGGGGCTTGTAACGGTGCGATGAGGGTAGTTTATATTTTGCTTTTATTTTTTTGCATTTTTTAAGTTCTTTTTTAAATGAAGGTTGAGGTTGAGTTTATAAGCTTGGCTGGGCTTTGCGTCTCCGGTGAAAGCAAGAGAGGTCAAAAAATTGATGTCTCCCACAACAATTTTTAAAAAAGAATATTAATTTATTTTCGTCAAAAAGATTTGAGTGAATTTATTTTAAACTTTTATATATATATATATACACACACACACACGAATATATGATACGATATGATATGATGGTTGACTATTAAAAATTATAATTTTTTATTTTTTTATTAACTGTTAAATTTAAATATTTTTAACTGTAGAGATTTTGTTTTTAATTTTTTTTAATTTATAGTATTAACAATAAAATTTATCTGACCAAATATTCATTAGATTTTTGAATTTTTAAATATAAATTTATACCCAAATTCAAACCTTATTGGGTTTGAACCATTAGATCCAAATTCAAACGGGTTTTGTTACTTTTGTATTTTAATAACAGAAGAATGATAAATATTCTTGTAATTTTTTAAAATAATAAATATCTCTTATATTATGTTTTATGATAAATTTTTTGAGAAATTCAAAAATTATGATAAATACCTTTTATTAAATTAATATTTTTTTAACTTTTTATATTTTTCTCTGGTATAATGATTATTATACCTCTAACTTTTATAAAAGTTAAAATTAAAAAATATAAATAAAACATATAAAATTACTATTAAAAATTATGTAAAATACATAAATTTTAATTAATAAAATTTATTTTTAAAAAATTTTAAATTATATTTTAAATTATATTTTAATTTTTTTATTTTATAAAAATTAAAGGTATAATAATTATTATACTGCAAAAAAAGACAAAAAAAATTAAGGAAGTTAACTTGATAAGAGTATTTATCACAATAATCAAACCTCAGAAAATTTTTTATTTTGAAACATAAAATAGGAGGCCAATTATCAGTTTAAAAAATCATAGTAAAAATAAGGATGAACTTGAATTTAGAAAAAATCTTAATGGGTAGTTCCAGCAATTATCCCTAATTGTATGCACTAGTTTTCATCAATCTAAATATTAAAATTTTTACTTTAATTATCTGACTTAGATCTAAATAATTTTTTTTTTGAAATAATAAGATATTCTTTTTAATTATTTAGATTTGAAATTTTATTAAAAATAGAAATAAAAGTTATATTAAGAATAAACACAAAATTTATCATTTTATACAAAAAAATATTAAAAATTCTAACTTATATCTCAATAATATTTCAAGTGGCTTGAAAATTTAAGTATTACTGTCATATTAAAATTGATTAATTAGGGCAATAATTAATGCGTAAGCTTATATAAAAATAACACATCGTCTTTCACATTATTTAAGATATAAGGATACAAGTTAAAACTTTTAATAAAATTAATCTATTTGCACTGTAAAATTTACTTTGAATACTTTATTAATCTGCACACCCATCGAAAATTTTTTTAAGTTAATATTTACTTTGTACACTTTTATAAATATTTTTAAAATTTTATTAAAATTTTTAATTATGTATATTATTTTTTTTTTCTATACACTAATGAAAATATTTATTTTAATGTTCAACATACCATATACATAAATAAAAGAGAAATTTACAAATCATAATAGGATAATAGATATCTTCTAGTAAATCACTAGGATTCGGGTCATGTTAGACTCTTCTTATATTTATCCTGTGATTGGATAGGGTCGGGTTAAGGTGTGTGCTACAAAAATAAAAAAATAAAAGAGAAATTCACAAATCATAACAAACAAAATTAAAATATGCATAAGTAATTATTATTTCATACCAAATAATTTTTAAACTATAGAAGAAAAATTTTTAAAGTTAATATTATAGAAAAAAATCTCTTGACTATTTGAATTTTTCAATTTTTTATTTTTTATAAATTAATTATAGAAAATTTACGAAGAATTAGTTTTGATTTTATAATTATTAAAAAAAACTATACGTGTAATATTTTTATTTGTCAATCAAGGATATTTTAATCATTTTCGTTATGTTTTTATGAGTATGATTATTGGGTAGAAGTCTTAATATTCAAGCCTAATGTGAAATTTGATAAGAAATAGTTGATAAATAGTTAACTTTAGATGAGTTTAATTGGAGGTTTAGTTTTGAATTTTGACGAATACTCGATTTTCAAAATAAATTTTTTACTAACCGAGATTAGTAATTAGTTGATAAAATTCTGTTACTTAAAAAGGACAAAGAGATAGTCAAATATGAAGAAATCAGAGTGAAATTGGACATCAGATAAGGGAAAAAATATTAATATATGCCCTAAAAATCATTCATGTTATTAGTTTCTGGAATTATTATTTTAATAATAATTGAAAGAAATCATTCTTTATTTACACACGTAAATTATTTTCTTTATTAAATCATGTTGTGAGTCCCGTACTTAGATCCTAAGGGCATAATGATCATTTTATATTTTTACTGTTCGTGCATTTGCATTTATCTTATACCCCGTGTGCGTGTGAGCGTGTTTTCGTAACTTGGATTGAGAATTTGATTGGTTAAGATAGAGTTTTCGGGTCGTAAACGCAGGGACCTCAACATATTAAAGTGAGATTTCAAATTTTGACGAGTTCGGTCGACCGAATGGATAATTTGTTCGATCGATATTTTGAGAACTCTGTGGAAAATTTATGGTTTCAAATTCGTTCAAACGAGTAGGGGTATTCGTTCGATCGAATTGAGCTTCGTTCGACCGAAGTGTTGGTTCGTTCGAACGAATGAGGAGTTGTTCGATCGGCAATTTGGGAGCTCTCTGACTTCTGTAGACGCTGAGGGCTTCGTTCGAACGAATTGATATTTGTTCGACCGAAGAGGGTAATTTGATGAGTACATAAAAGTGTATATGTATTAAGGGTTAAATTTATTATTTTACACTTAAAGTATGATTATCTCTCTCCATTTATGCATATTTCTAGTTTTT
>JAVXUL010000005.1:3573879-3587435 GCA_035590515.1 Trichilia minutiflora | reverse complement strand
AGCCTCAGCAATGGCCATATACTCGGCCTCAGTTGTTGACAGAGCAACAACATGTTGAAGAGAGGATTTCCAACTTACAACACACCCAGCAACCATGAAGACATAACCTGTCAAGGATCTTTTTCTATCCAGATCTGCAGCATAATCTGCATCAACATATCCAGCCACCTTTACCTTGCTCCATGCTGATTTCTTATACACCAATCTTCTATCCAAGCTACCTTTCAAGTACCTCAAGATCCACTTGACTGTCCTCCAATGTTCTGCTCCTGGTTTCCCCATATATCTGCTCACAACACCCACCCCATATGCCAAGTTAGGCCTTGAACACACCATTGCAAACATTAAATTGCCAATAGCACTTGCATAGGGGATCCTTGACATCTGTTCTTGTTCAATTTCTGTCTTTGGACTGAGCTCAGCAGACAATTTGAAATGTGCTGCATAAGGAACATTTACAGACTTTGCTTTAGCCATGCCATAACTTCTTACTACCTTCTCAAGGTAAGCCTTTTGTGACAAGTACAAGCTCCTGCAGTTTCTGTCCTTTTTAACCTTAATTCCCAGAATTTTCTTAACAGCTCCCAACTCCTTCATTTCAAATTCCGTTTTCAGGAAATTTTTCAACTCCTCAACAGCTGCTGAACTTGTGCTCAAAACTAAGATGTCATTAATATTTATCATAAGATATATGTACACTGCATCCTCAAGCTTCTTAATATACACACAACTGTCATAAAGACTTCTGTTGAAGCCTATAGTCAGCATGAATGCATGGAACTTCAGATTCCATTGCCTTGGGGACTGCTTAAGTCCATAGAGGGATTTTTTCAGCTTGCACACCAGGTCTTTCTTCCCTTCTTCTTCAAACAACTCAGGCTGCTCCATGTATATTTTCTTCTCAATCTCACCATTCAAAAATGCTGTTTTTACATCCAACTGTTCCACTTCCAGATCTTCCACAGTTGCCAAAGCAAGTAAGACTCTCATAGAAGTGTGTCTTATAACCGGGGAGAACACTTCATTGAAGTCAATTCCTTGCTTCTGTGTGAAGCCCTTTGCAACCAACCTTGCCTTGAACCTCACTCCTCCAGCAGCTGAATCATCTCTCTTCTATTTGAACACCCACTTACAACCAACTACTCTCATGTTTTTGGGTCTCTCAACAAGCTTCCATGTTCCATTTTTATGTAAGGCCTGCATTTCTTCATTCATAGCTTGCATCCAGGCCTGTGCATCTGTCCCATTCAAAGCTTCCTTCACAGTAGTTGGTTCCTCCAAACTTTCTGCTGTTACCAAAGCATAAGAAACCAGGTCTGCATAGCCATATCTCTCTGGAGGTTTGATCTGTCTTCTCACACGATCCCTTGTCAAGTTGTAGTCAGTAGGTGTTTGCTCAGATTCAGACAACCCTTTATCCTCTGATCCTTCTTCTGCTGATTTCTCAACGGATTTCTAGGACTGACTTCTTGTCTCTCCCTCAATCTGAGCATCATCTTTTCCTATAACCTCTTCTGTTTCTGTCTTCTCATTATCTGCACTCTTAGTTAGCATCTCAGCCTCACAAAAGATTACATCCCTGCTGATTACACTTCTTCCTCCATTTGATTTACACCAAACTTTGTAACCTTTCACCCCTTCTGGGTATCCAAGCAAAATTCCTTTTAAAGCCCTTGAATCCAGCTTCCCTTTCCTGTCATGCACATAAGCAGTGCATCCAAAGATTCTCAGGTGAACCAGGTTTGGTTTAGCTCCTGTCTACAGCTCTTCTGGAGTCTTGAAATCAAGAACTGATGAAGGGCACCTGTTGAGCAAGTATGTTGCTGTCATTGCTGCTTCTGCCCAGAACACTTTTAGTAATTTTGCATTGTACAGTATGCACTTTACCCTTTCCATGAGTGACCTGTTTAATCTCTCAGCCACACCATTTTGTTGTGGTGTGTATACAACAGTTTTGTGCCTTGTGATTCCATTTTTCTTGCAGAAATCTTCAAACTCTTTACTGTAAAATTCCATTGCATTGTCTGTCCTCAAACATCTCACCTTCCTGCAATTTTGAGCTTTAACTTTTGCCTTCCATTCTTTGAACTTACCAAGCACCTGTGTTTTATCTTTGAGAAGATAAATCCGGGTCTTTCTACTGAAATCATCTATTATGGACAGGAAATATTTAACTCCCCCGAGTGATGCTATTTGTGCAGGCCCCCACAAATCTGAATGGACATACTCTAAAGCCTCCTTAGCCCTATATGATGACCTCTCAAATCTCACCCTATGATGTTTCCCCATCACACATGGCTCACAAAACTTCAGATCTTCAAGTTGATTTGTTCCCAGTAGCCCTTGCTTCTCTAATTCTCTAATACCCTTCTCACCAAGGTGTCCTAACCTCACATGCCAAAGCATCATTCTATCTTCTGGTTTACTCACCACAGGATTTGCTTCTCCACTTACTGAGTAACCATTTAAAACATATAGCCCATCTCTTTTGGTCCCCTCATTACCACCAGTGAGGCTTTCACTATCCTCATGATCCCATTGTCAACTTTCACACTACAACCATGTGAATTAAGCATCCACAATGAGATCAGATCTCTCTTCAATTCTGGCACATATATCACAATGAGATCAGATCTAAAACCTTCATTATGCCATTATGAAGCCTAAATCTCACTGTCCCAATTCCCAACACTCTCCCATTCTCTCTTCTTTCAAGTGTGGCAAACATAAGTTCATTTGGACATATATGGAAAGTACAACTAGAATCTAATATCCACTCACCTTCAGTGGATTTATCAATAACTATTAGAAGGAATGAGTCTTGGAGGTCTTCATGAGTCACCATTGCTGAACTGCCACTTCCAGGTCCTATGCTTTATTGTTTTTTCTTCTGTCTTTCAGGCAAGTCTTTTCTGAAATGCCCTTCTCAATGACAAAAGAAACACTTCAGCTTCCTTCCTTTTGATGAAAACCTGCTCCTGCCTTTTCTGTTTCCATCTTTCTTCTCTTGTCTTCCTCGAGCCATCAGTCCTTCACCATTTTGACTTCTTTGGCCCAACCTTTTGTTTAGTTCTTTTGAATTCAGGGCATTCTTGACATCATCCATTAAAAAGAATGACCTGCTATACAAAAGAGTGTCAACAAAATGTTCATATAATGGTGGAAGAGAAGTCAGCAACATCATGGCCTGGTCTTCATCCTCAACTTTGATCTCCACTGTCTCCAAGTCTAGCATCAGCTTATTAAAGTTGTCAAGGTGCTCCTCTATTGATGTACCTTCTTCCATGTAAAATGTATACATTTTCTTTTTCAGGTACAGTCTCCTGGCAGTGGTCTTCTTGGAATACCTTTCATTCAGCTTATCCCACACCTCCTTTACTGTATTTTCTTTTGAAACTTCTCTCAATACCTTGTCTGATAATGACAAGATCGGGGCACTATGAGCTTTCTTCTGTATCTCACTAATCTCCAGATCAGATAGCTCCTTCCCCTCAATTTTAACTCCTTCTTGTTCAATTGCTGATTCCAAGCTTTCTTGAACCAGCAAGGCTTTCATTTTCATCTTCCAAAGGTTGAAGTCATTCTCACCAGTAAACTTCTCTATTGTGTACTTGGCTGCCACCATTCTTGCCTCCTATCTCTCTTTCTTGCAGCTCTGATACCACCTGTCAAGAATTTCCAGACCAAAACAACTACAAAGAGGAACAAAGATGAAGAGTAATGGCCAAGAAACCAGAGAAAACCAATGACCCGAGCCAACCTTTCTGTTTCCTGCTTGCACTCCTTACACAGACAAGTTAACACACTCAAGAAAAATGAACCCTGAATTTACAAAGAAGAAATCAACTTTTATTGAGTATACTGCACGAGAGAATTACAGCTGAAAGAAGAGAAAAACAATTAGAAAAAACTCTCTTCTACACACTGCACATCACTACAATATATATGCACCTGAAAACTATCATCTAACCTTATATCACTTGCTGTCTTTATTAAGCAAGACCTTCTTGAATTAACTAAATCCAAGTGGCCACTAAATCTTGATTAACAAAGACTCCAAGATCCAAGATTCAGATTCTTGCTATCTGGCATCTTCTGGAAATCAACTCCTGCAACTAACTTTCAGTTTTCAGCAAGCAGCTCTAGTTTCCAGTAGTTCAGTTCCAGCTTCTAGCTTTATAAAATAATAGTTTGCTGGATTACATCAACATTGATTTTGATTAAAAAAATAAAGATTAATCGATGAAATTCATAAAAAATGATAGTAATTTAGTCGAATTATAGAGAAAGAAAAGAGAAAGGGATAAGAAAGATAAGAAGAGATAAAGATGATGGTGAAAAACGACTAATTTTTGAGTTGAAACTTTGTTTCTACTGTTTAAGTAAAATACCAAGTTGTCCTTGAAAGATTTAAGGAAAAAAGATTCAATGTTTATTTCTTTTGTCAAAATGATGTCAATACATGTAAATTTGCAGAATATATAGATACATTTTATATTTTTGCCTCTATGTATCGATATCTTCCTCAGAAATATTAACACATATATTCGTTCTCGTCCTTACTAGTCATCTAGAAGTATCACACTTCTTATAAATAAGTATCAATACTTTTTCGTTAAAGAATCAATTCATTTAATCCTGACTTATAAGTATCGATGCGTTCGATGTATTGTATTTTTTTGTGTATAAGTATTGATATTTTCTCTTTAAAATATCGGTACATTCAGTCTTAGCTCACAAGTATCAATAACTTTCTTAAAAGTATCGATACTTCTATACGTTAAACTTTGTTTTCCCTTTTTTGAAGTATTGCAAGTTTCATAAAAAAGTATCGATACTTTCCTTAGTCACAAATCTATATCAATACATTTTCTCTCTCAGTATCGATATTTTAGTCTTATACAAACCTGTTTTAAAAAATATCAGTTGAATCCACTTGTAAATAAAATTAACTTTTAATTTTATTTAAGTTCCTATATTTACAACTTCAAAATTTAGTCTTAACCAAACCAAACTTTCAAAATAATTATTAAACCTCAATGATATGTCGACAATATAATTATATACATGTATATATACACAAAAATATTATATAAAATGATCATAATATCTTTAGGTTTTAGGCACAAGGCTCACACTTATATAAATAATGCATAAGTAAATTGATTTTATCATATAAAATATGACTAATCCTATACTTATACACTATATGAGCTATATATATTTATATAAAAATCGATTGTAACGTATCAGATCAAAGAATTACTTCGTATATTAGTATAATATTACGATAAAATCATTGATTATATGTTTACTATATTATTGATCGTTCTTTAATCATATTCAAAAAATAATTCTTTAACTATTAATTTATATTAATACTCTTATAAAATAATTATCATTATCACTCGCATTAGTATTATCTCATAATAATAAAAAATAATATTCAATATATTTATTTTGCGATATTACTTCATAGTCAATATCATGTTTATAAAAAATAATTTTAATAATTTTATTTAATTTTTAAATAAATTATTTAAATAATTTATAAATATATTTTATTTTATTATATAAAATAATAAATAAAACAGTGTGTATATATATATATATATAATATTTTTTATTTATTAATAATAATATAATTCAAAACATACACTAACAATAACAAAAAAACCAACATGTGAAAAGACTTGGATTGTCTCACATGCACGCATCCCGTCAGGTGGAACAATAAAAAAACGTGCCATGTCATCAAATTTATTATGTGGCACATTTTCAACCGTTATCCCATTCACGAATGGATACCAGACTTTCTCAAAAATCTTTTTAACTATAAATTTGAATTTGACTACCATACATTAATGTATTAATACATCAATATACTCTATAATGTAATTTTGAGAGATTTATATACTGTACAACGCAAAATTTGAAGTATTAATATGCAAAATTTAAAATAATTTTTTAGATGTTATGCTCTGAATTTTGAGTTTTACATTACATAATATACCAATCCCTCGCATCACACAATAGTCAATCCCTATAAATTTGGATATGATTTTTAGTTTTATTTGAGTCCTGATGTATTGTATACGTTGGTTGGTTTAACTAATCAAATCTCTTGAATTGGTACAAGAGCATCCGAGAATCTAATTTAAATATGATAACATTTTTTTAAAAAATTAATCCTCTCAAATACAAGGAATTTCTTGTTAGAGACATATTCGCTGAAACCATAATATCTATTTCTTTTAGTTATTCGCAGTTGGACTTTTAGGCGATCCTCGTTCGAGCTTTTTACAAATGGCTTTAAAAGAAACTGCTATGTTCTCTCATTAAGAAAACAATAACTATAGTTGCTGTAACAGTTGCAAATTTCAAAACAAGAAATCCTGTGTTACAGACAATTTAAAGTCAATCAAACAACACTAATTCATTCAATTTATACAGGAGTGATATGAGTGTTACACAATTTTCAAAAATCAAACACCACCAATTCATTCAATTTATACAGGAGCATCATGTATTACAGAATTTTCAGAAAAAAGCCACCATAAAAAATCAATGCAAACCAAAGTTATTTTCAGCCAAAAAACACCAACTAAATTAAATATTGGTTAGGTGTTAACATAACTAGCCTCAGAGGCAGAGCCCCAGGGCAACCGATGTAGAACACTCGTTGGCGATGAATTGGAAGTCGAAGAACGCAAAGCCTCAACTAGAGGTCCTCCCATGGAAGCAACCTGATTTGCTGTCCATCCAGTTTTGCTCAATTCAGCCGTGGTTCCTCCCTTTCAACCCCTCGGGATCCCATTTCTTCGCCATTCCCGGTGGATAGTTTCAAAGAGATATCCGATGATGATGAAGTTCCGGCATCGAAATGGAAAGACGAGTAGCAGAATTTATAGTGGTAGTATTGGTCTCAGCATTGTTGTTGGTTTCTTGAACTGATCTTGGCCAGTCATCAAAAAAATGCCGCAGGATATGACAATCATTTCTGTCATCAACTTCTTTTTGGTGTTCAAAGAGGCCCTTGGTTTCAGCTTTTTCGGACACAACAGAGGAACTATACAAGGCGGTAAAAGAACATGCATATAGCATAAAAAAGGGGAAAAAATTAAATAAAGAATTTTGATAAGAAAGAGCATAAACATTATAACATATCTACAAAAAGAAATGGTTGGGATCAATTTGCACAAAATCTAAAGCTATTCCTCCAGGTATCAGACATGTTAGGCCAAAAACTTTCACCAGGGGTCCTACCAAAAATCTGTCTCTATCTTAAAGTCTAGAAAACCCCAACAGAAACAATCCTATCAACAGCAAAATTTTATTCTCTTTTAATTTTAATAATCATGTGCAACTAAGATTATTACCTTTGATCGAAGTGAAGAAGATCAATGGAGGGAGAGGGTCCGGAGACACCAAAACCAGTCCCATTAGCCATTTCTGCAAGTGGGGAAGTAATAGTAGTAATTGTGTTAGTAATTTTGAGAGTCCCGGAAGCAGCAAGACCACCACCGGAGCCACTGCCGCGAATCGGTATTGAGGCGGCCGCTGCCGAGGTGGGTGTGGGAACTTCCACATGCTTTCTTGAACGGTTGCGGCCACGGTGCATGTGGCGCTCGCAATATTTGTGCCCCGCAACTACATCCCTCGAACACCTCCATTTTTTGCCATCAGTCCTTCTACACCGCCCTGGTTCTGGATCCATAGCAGCTCTTCCCCAGTACCCTGGTTGCAATACTTATCAAACATATATATTTATTGTTCAGGAATATTTATGAGATAAAATCAATTGAAACCAACATGAAAAAGATTCCAAAACCATGTTGAAATTGTAATAATGACAAGGGTTGTATATGATAAATGGTAGATCAGAAAAACATCAATCAGATCTTTGATGCAAAGGCTCTACTTGATTGGTGTGAAGGAAATGAAACTATTTATTAACGCAACATGTTAGGACTTATGTCGTGAATCGTGATGTTTACCAAGAATGTGAAATGATATGGTACTAGTAATTAATTATGAAGGGAACCAAGAAAATTTATGAAAGAGTGATATTGAACTCACAAGCTGGATAACGTTGGAGAGGATGATGAAGAATAGATGGAGTAGAGTGAAGAAGAAGACTCTTCTTGATTGGCTGAAGGAGTTCAGGTGGAACGGCAGCACCAGCTAACATGTACCTGAATATCAAAGCCTGCAACTCTAGCTCTTGCCACTGAGCCAAGCTAAAGTAACTTCCCATTCCTGACAAATTTAACACAAATGGTTAAAAGAATGAGAACTCATCTAACTTCATGAAGTTGGTGCAGATAACCAGACGATTATATATAGAGACACACAAGATAAGAACCGCAATGCTGGGTTCTTGTTCTGTGATTAGGTGAAGGAGAAGAAAAAAAAGAAAAGAAATCATAGGTGCAAATGAAATTTATGAAAACGAAGAAATCTTACTGGGAAATGATCTGTTGTTTGAATCTGGAAATGCTGACATACTACTGACTTTGCTGGTGGGTTTAGGCACAAATAAAGGAAGAGCGGATAACCCAGATGGATGTAGTTGCTGTTGTTGTTGTTGTTGTTGATGAAGATGATAAGGTTCAAGAAAGTGTTTTGGTACCTTTGCAGAACGTGGTTGCTCTGACTCCTCCTGCTGATCTCTCCATTGCTTCAGATGTAATTCCATGGAGAGAGAGAGAGAGTTAGAGAACGAGACTTTGCTTGCTTTTTGCTTTGGTTTGCTTTGGTTTGGTTAAATAAACTTAGTTTGAGTGTATAGGGTATATCACAAGGTAAGTTTGTAAAGATGTTACAGGAACCCATGTATGCTTATTGTATAATATTAAATTCTGTTGGTTATTTGGCATATATACACCAGTGAGAAAGAGAAAGAGAAAGAGAAAGAGAAAGAGAGAGTATTTCTGACAAAAAGACCTGCAAAATTTGTTATAACCAGTGGGTGAAGTGAAGGCTAGCTCAACAAGCTGAAGCGAGAAAAAGACGGGGTAATCACAAATTCCCCCCTATAGTTAGTGGAAAAGCCAATCACCCCCTGTCAGATTTTTTATTAAATCTCAACCATTGATTATCAAAAATGGACAGTTGAGATTTGACAAAAAATCTGATAAAGGGGTGATTGGCTTTTCCACTAACTATAGGGGGAATTTGTAATTACCCCGAAAAAGACAGACAGTCAGACAAGACAGTTGATAATAATAAAGAGACAACCCTAACCTTAGCCATAACCCTAAAAAATAAAACTCCATTATTAAAATAAAATTTTACTTACTAATATTTTATAATAAAATTTTATATTTAATAAATAATATTTTTTAATATATGAAAATTTATTATTAATTATTATATTTAATATTAAGAATTATTGTAAATAATAAATATAAAAATTTTTTGAAGTGTCGAGAAACTCGTCACCTAAATTCATTAAAATAATAAGTTAAATTTGTATAGCTAAATAATAGCCCGCAGGCTCTGTCTCTCCTTTGGAAATACGACTCCACTTTAGTCCGGAGAGAGAACCTGACGGAGAAGTACTATGAACCTGCTACAGAAACATAACATGGGGATCACGGTCAGCACTCGCCACTCATTGATGGGGATAAACTAAAAATTTTATTTTTTAATAAAGTTAAAAAAAATATGTAAATTCTTATTAATTAAGGGAGAATGACATATTCTCTAGTTTGCAGAAAAGTCACGTATATTTTTATGGTATATTTTTATGGGATATGCGATAAAATCACAGTTATTTATTTTATATAATAGATTACTGTGATTTTATCACATCTCCCATAAGAGATATGTGGCTTTTTCAAAAATTATAGGGGAACATTTGTCATTCCCTCTATTAATTAAAATATCTATTTTTATATTTTATTTATTAATTTTTTTATTTTAACTATTTTTTAATATTTTAATATAAAATTAATTTATTATCGTGTAAAATATAAAGTTTAAAATATAATAAAAATAAAAATAATTATATTTAAAAACTTTAATAATTAATTGAGAAAAATGAAAATAAATACTTTTTAATAATTAAAATATTTTTAATTAAATTTATTGAAGAGTTTAAATATTTTTTAATAAATTAACATTTTTTTAACTTTTGTATTTGCAAATAATAATTGAAGACTTGGGGGATTAGCTTCAATTAACAGTCAAAATTGAGAGAGAGAGAGAGAGAGGAGATTAATTATTTGTAGCCGACGGTGCAGTTCCAAATTCAGCTAATAAGCTGAGGATTTTTTTTTATCGTTTTCTTGTCAGCTTTCCAGTATTGAAATGATGCCCCCCTCGATTCTCCTCTGGCTCTCCTGAAACTAGTCAATATACAAAGTAAGTTGACAAGTTTCCTCCTCTTTGTTCTCAATTTGCCATTATATTTTTTGTGAATGACAATGGATCAAAAATTATATGAATATTACTAAATCAGACTGGCATTTACATGTATAAAATTTAATTATATTATACACATGTATAATTTCTAAAAATAATTAAATCAATACAATGCCTAAAGCCTATACGTAAATCTCAAGAAGTTCTAAACCTCAATGCCATCACTTAACAGAAAGCACCAAACACATATGATGGTTTAAAAATTAGATATATTTTATTTTTATATATCAGAAAAAACTTACATTACATATGTACAAAAGCTGAGCCAAGGTTGCTGTATTTTTTCATCGGCTCCACGATGCAACACGAAGAAAATTCATTTGACGATACGTCCCTTGCATTACTGTTTAAATATATTTAATTAATAATTTATTTGTGATAATTTAATTAATAAAAATAAATTTAAAATTATATAATTAAATATATAATTTTAAATTTAATTTTTTTTAGATATATTCATGATTTAAACAGAAAATTATGACAATAGAATATGCACTAATTCTTTTTAAAAATTAATCAAAATATACATAAATTAATTTGATCATCTTGACTATAAAAAAAATAAATTAATAAATTAATACTATATATATATATATATATAACCAGATATTCTTACATTATTAATTCCTTTGTCTTTTTTGGCTTTTTTTATTTTAAATCTTTTTAGAAATATAAATTAAAGTATTCAACTGTTCATTACCCAACTTGAAATTACCTACATGGACGTAAAACTGATGTTATTTAATATTACTAATTTTTACATAATTTTAAAAAATAAAGTTGTCAGAATATTTTAGTAATAAAAAATTTTACACAATTTATTATCTTTTAACTAATATCATACAATAGCTATAACAACTATATAACTATAAATACTTTAAATATTAGTTAAAAATAAGCTAATCCTAATAAAAATTAGTATTATAAATAATTTATAATTTTATTTTAAAATTAAATAAAAATCAATTATAAATCTATTTATTATTACAGTAATTATGTTTTATTTTAAAAATAAAGTTAAAAATATATTTTATAACATTAATTTTTACTAAGACTCTTATAATTTTATATTATTATTTATCAACTTTTTTTTTTCAAAACAGTTGTAGCTTTTAAGCTTCAACATCGTAATACTAAAAGGATCGTATATTAAATATATCTTAAATATGTTTGTTTTCTTACTTAATAAAACTTTTTGAACACTTCTAAATAAAGAATATGAACGTAAAAATATATTTTATTTAAATTTAAGAGTTTGAATAAGGTGTAAAGTTGCTTATTATTTGCGAAATATCAAACTTTATTTCTTTGTTTTTATTCAAATTATCAAGTTGTGATCCGTGAACTTACGTATAATAATTATTACAAACTCCTAATGTTGAGAGCCTTTAAGATTTTTATGATATATGTTTACAAATCAAAATAATTAAAAATATTCTCAAATAATTCTAAATAACTTAGCCTTTATCAAACGTTAATTCAATTTCAATTACTTCAAAATATCTAATATAATCTCATAATCCATCATTAAATGCATTTAAAATATATATCTCGTGTAAAATATAGTAATGTTATTTATAAATTTTTAAAATAACTCCTATAAATAAAGAAAACTCTAAATCATAATTATACAAATTTTATAAATTTACTAACCCATTACAAATCTCAGAAAAATAAATGCAAAATACAAATAATTTATATAATTCTAATATACTCAAATTATACACAGGTGAGTCAAATTAGAAATAGATATAATCCCTCTCAAATCTAATGAAATTATCATCACACGAATCACTCAACTAGTTCGATTTACTTAAAAATACAAAGTGAGTGAGACGAGTATATGAAAATATACTCTGTGAGTAAACCAATTTATAAAATAAATAAATCTTCAAATAAAAATCTTTAAAATAAATTACTTTTTAATATAACATAATGATAAAAATATTTTAAAAGAAATTAAAATTTAAAACGTTTGATCTATATTGAAAATAAGGTCTGTTATAAAATTATTAGATTACTCATCCTTTTCGACAATAGCTCTAACCGTGAGCAACCTCAAAACTATCAGTTGGTTGTTAATGCAATTAAAACAAATGAGTTTTTATAAAATTCATTTTATATAATAAAATAGGAGAATGTATTAACACAATTCAAACTTGACCCACCACTAATGTTTGCTTTGAGATGCCACGTAATTATATCCGTGACTATTCTCGTCGTAACTCACAAGTGAGTAAAACTCAATTGTATACTATCATCCCATATCATTCATACCTATCCCACCTATAATCCCTACTTTTTTTATTGTTGTATATAAGGAAAATTCACACTCAGTCATCACTGCAGTGTCCAGTCAAATACGAGACCAAGCACCCACCTTCGAGGGTTACGTGTCTGTAGATCACACGACATTCGTCCGTAGTAGTTAACGCGTGTACAGAGATCACCTTACAGCGGTACCAAGTATGGAAGAAAACCCCTGGCCTCCACCTTGGCACGTCAATCGGACTGTAATCCCTATTTATCTAAGCGACCTCTCTCTAAGTTCGTTATAGGCTATCATCCTATAACTACAGTAACAAATAATCATGACCCTCTTGACTGTCATCACTAATTCATTCATATCATATCAATCAAATCAACATATAAATATATAAATCATCATTAAATCTCATTATATTATAGTATTTTAAGTACAGATATGATCATAAAATCATCATTTGGCTTTTAAAATCACAATCATTATATAAAATAGATAACGAGTCATTCATTTAAATAAATAAATAAATAAAAGCATAAAATTTGCAAACTATTTTCTAATGTTTTTAAACAATTAAGATATTTAAGTTTAAAAATATTTATAAAAGAATTTAAAAAAATAATAAAGTTTTACTCACTATTTAAAGATAGTATATATTCTCTAATAGTGTCACACCCCAAATCGTGGGGCCCACCTGTAACAGACGCCACAGATCTCCAGGGTGTACTCGATCACACAGAATACCCCCTGTAAATCTGTAAGACATTCATAAAAATCTGTTCTGAATTAAAAACACTTCCAAATCATATCACTCAACACCCAAATCCGAATAGATAAAATAAGTCACAACATTTCAAAATATACA
>JAVXUL010000005.1:3563503-3573779 GCA_035590515.1 Trichilia minutiflora | reverse complement strand
GTTGGCCTGTTTATATTTTGTTGGACATTCTATTATGATGATGGTCATGATAGGCCTGTGTTATTGTATATTGGTGAGGTGGTCATGTTGGCCTGTTATGCACAGTAGCTACTGGTTGTAGTCTAGGGTTGGCCTGAGTGGATAGAAGTCGCCTAGGTGAGTGTGGGACTTCACAGGTGGAGGAGTTATACGGTGTTTGATTTTGTATAAGTGAAGATTTGACCACCTGTGAATCTCAGTCGGATTAACACGAGATCACCACGTGGCTAATCCGAGGCGAACGTCAATGGTGAGCCTCTTTTATGAAAATCCTCATATTCTATTTCTTTCATTTAAATCAATTTTTATAAACTGCATGTCTTAATTACATACAAAATCCACTGACGGTCTCGGGACACCCACGGCCAGGGTAGTCGTCGGGGATGGGAGCCTACCCAATGATTTTCTATAATGTGTTTCAAGGATTTCCAAAATAAAGAAAGTTTTCTTCCGATTTAATTGTTTTCAAATCGTACTTTAACTCATGAATTACTTGGTGTATGGACATGTATTTATATATATTATGTTTTTATTTCGTTCATTCACAGAGTATACTTTTGTATACTCATCCCCCGTCCCTCACTTTCCAGTTTTAGGGTAAGCGTTAGGTAGGGCTTCGGTGGTGGTGATTGTACCAAGACTTAAAGGTACAGGTATCTTCATATCGACTCACCCTGTAGAAGTCTTAGTCCACTGGTGGTTATTTATATTTTCCTTATATATGTTAGAATTTGAAGTATGACAAACAAATTTGTAATAAATGTTTATGACAAACAGATTTGTAATAAATATTTGGATTTTCTTTGGGATAGATTGATCCCCATTTGTTTTAATTGGATAAACACTTTTGTTTATTTATATGCATATGAATATTTGAAGTGCTTGTGGTTTTGTTGTATTCCTTTGGAGTTTGGGTGTAAGGTTGGAATTGTTTGAAAGTGTGATCTGAAATATTTGTGAAAACAGATTTTATGAAAGCCTTACAGACCTACAGGTTGTATTCTGTATGATTGAGTACACCCTGAAGGTCTGTGGCGGTTGTCACGTATGGGACCCATAGGTTGGGGTGTGACAGCATTAGATCAAAAAAATCCAAGATTTCGTTCGAATGAATGATTTCAACTAAATGAAAGCTAAGACTCAGTCAAACGAACCTAGAACCCAAAATGAGGCAGAAAGCCATAAAATTTTCGGCTTCAATTCATTTGACCAAATCAATTCGGTCAAACAAAAGATGCGATTCGTTCAATCGAATAAATGGTCAAAAACTTTTGGGGACTCATGAAAATCTCAGTAGAACAAATTAGTTTATTTATTCGTAATCGAATCATTCGATCGAGTCAATCAAAAATATTAGTAAAATGATCATTTTTGTCTTTTTTAGAAATTTCGTTCTTTTATAACTTAAGCATATTTTAATAATTTCATCCTATTTTATAAATAATGGACAATAACAGGAGAAATCATTTGCTTCTTCTCTTTTCTCCCTTCTCTTCTTTTTTTTCTTTCTTCTTCTCCTTTGTAATTTTTTTTTTGATTCCTTGAATTCCAGTTGATTAATTTTTTATTTTATACTAAAAATCATCATTTTTCGATCTCCTCTATTTCTTAGAACCCTCATTTTGTTAAAAGGAATCAACAATAGTGAAGAGAAAAATTAAGGTTTAAAGTTTCACTTCTATCAACTTATTGGTAAGGTTATTATTCTCGATTACTTGTTAAAATTCTATTTTGATCGAATTTGTAATTTAGGATTACTATTTATCTACGAATAATTCAATTTTTATATTACAAAAATTTGAGTTGTAATAGATTATTTAAGACATAGAATAGAGGAGTATGCAATTACATAATTAGAAAATTCGAATCTAGAAGAAAGCGCTTCGTAATAAATAGTAAATATTACTGTTTCATTCAAATTTTATTATTCATGGATAGATTTCGATAAATGAGGTTCAGTGGTGTTAATTGGATTGTTAATCGAATGAATTATAAGTTTTATTGACTTTGAATTTCTAAGAATCGACTAAATGATCAAAAAACAGGAAAAGTATCATAAACATATATAAATAGATTATAAAGCACTTGGATTAAGATTCATTGATATACATATAGGTCAAATTATATTCTAAATTTTGAGAATTAATAAAATTATTACTATATACGTGTTATAGGCGACGATAATGTATGAGGGACGCTTAAAAGATGTTAAAAGGTAAGGGTTAAGTAAGAAATGCTCATCTTTTCTATATTGTGAGTGAAACTTTATTATTTTTTTTTCATTCTTTATAAATTTTTTTGAACTTAAATATTTTGAATGTTAGATAAATGATTTAATAATGTATGCCTTTATTAATATAAATAAATAACTTATGATTGATTTTATATAATAAATCCGTGAGGTCGTATGATTTTGTTCTTAGTAAGGGATCTAAACCCATTTCAAAAGGTCTTATTGATATATTGATTTAACTCCATATATATAGATCAGAAACTTTCCCTTTTATTTTGATATGAAACTCGGTTTATTTCTATCCCCAAATAATTTTAGAAACCTATTAAAAACTACTCCTTACTCGTATTTTTTTTCTTACTCTTATATTATTCCCTGCCTTCATCAAGATCGAATCATTATAAATATTGTGATATAATAATTTTTAAATAATTATTATGAATAAAAGTTTTAAGTATTAAATATTAAAATAAATCATATAGTTCTCATAAAAAAATTAGTATTATTAAATACTTCTTTTTAGTTTTACTTTCAAGATAAAATAAAAATACAGCAACCCCAAATAAAATCCATAATAACTTGTATTTTATGATAAAACTATGTTTCTACGTGAATTGAATTTAACTGTACCTTTCAAAAAAGTCCTTTTTTTTCAAATTGAAGAAGTGTATTTGAATATTGACAAGTACAAAACTTAAATCAAAATAATATGAAGTATACTTAAATATTGAAAAGTACAAAATTTAAATGAAAATACTACAAAGTATACTTAAAAATTGAAAAGTACAAAATTTAAATCAAAGTACTACAATATATATATATATGACGTACTTTGCTGCACCCATGTAATTGAAAAGAAAAATTATGAAATATTCAACTCTTAAAATATAATATTTTTTTTTCTATATTTTAAAAATTGGCATATACACCTCTTTCATTACTATGTTCGTTAAAATTTTATCTGTTGAATTCTCTTTATTTATAAAATTAATTCAAAATATAAAATTTAAAAATTACACCACTTAAATAAAGTATTCACAATAATTTGATTAAAGAAAACCGAAATAATATATTTAAAAAATTTTAAATTTTGAGTTAAATTTAACTAAAAAATAAACTCTAATGATATTATTTTAATGACTAAATTTATAAAAAGAAGATGTAAACATTTATGTTATTGATAGTAGAAGGTGTAAACGTTAGTTCTTAAAATTAAAGAGATGAATATATTATTTTCACTATATTTTAGGAATGAATTATATTATTTTCGCAATTGAAAATTGATAAAAGAAGTTGTAGCGTTAACCAATGAAGGCTTTTAATAATTCAACAGACATTGAAATTACCATTAAAAGAAAGAAAGATAAAGAGACATTAACATAGAGGCATTAAAATTCTGTTGTTGCTATATTTATAGTTATCCCATTTATTTCTTCTTGTACATTATTTAGTATAATAATAACGTTAGATATCAAATAACGTGATAGGTAAGTTGTCGTAACGAACTTCTCTTGTAATAAATATATTATGATTTATAAGGATTGGTCACTTTTAATTTAACTGACTGTTTCGGATATGGAGCTCTAAGTATAAAATTGCGAGGATTCAAAATATCAAAACAGATAATATTTATTAAAATTATTTATAATACATTATCAATATGATTACAATAGAAGAAGGTGTTGTGAATATACCTCGTTATCCCCTTTGTGATTTATAAAAATAGGTTGCTCTTAATTTAGTAAATACAAAGAAAGAGGTTGTTGGGACAAGAGTTTTAGATTTGGTTTTTAAATTTTATGTTCGAATTTAAGAAATATATTTTTTTCGAAGAATTTAAAATAACCTATAAATTTTATCCAATCTAAATATTATATTATTGGCTCAATTTCAAAATTAAACACCGTTAAATCAAAAATTTTCATGTATTTAAAAAAAAATACAAATAAAGGGAGGGTTATAAATGTTTAGCATCACTTTCAAAAAATATATATTATAATTTATAAAGGGAGGGTTTATATGTTTACCATCTTTTTATTTTAAGTGTATTAATTTCGCATATTACAATTGGTCCAAATATATCAATTTGATTGATCAATATTTTGACAATTGTCAATTCAAAAATATAAAAGAAAAATAAAAAAAATAAAAAAAGATGGTCTTCAACCTTGGGATGATTCGGCCAAATAGAGAAAGAAATGGAAATTTTGATTTTTTATTTTTCTCAAAGAGGAATTGGATTCTTCAAGTTTCCTAGGTGCTTGGATGGTGTAGATTGAAGAGAATAGATGGTTTTCTATCTTGTCTTCGTCAAATTCAAGCTTGTATAGCTAGGAAAAATTAAAAACTCTAGCCTTTGTTTATATGTATTTTGATATATGTAAATTCTAGGTATTAGATGCTTAGAAATTTAAATTTTTGCATGTTACTAGGCTATAGAAATTAACAAATGATATCATAGCAATGTTGGATTGATGGTTGTGATGTTAATTTGCTTGTAATTAATGTAAATTTCCATGAAATTAAACATGTATATATATATATATGCTTAATATTAGGTTTATAGAATTTTTTAATTCTATATTGTTCTAGAGTATTTAGAATTGATGAAATTTAAAATCCTAATTAGTGTTAAACACATGTGATGTGTTGATGGAAATTCATTGTGGAATGCATTATGATTAAATTCAAATAATAAAGCCATGGATGAATTTTAAGATATGTTAATGTTTTGAAAAAATTGTTTTTTCAATTACATTGTTTTTGTCTAATTGATTCAAAATGAGTTGTGATCAAATAACTGAATTATAATCTATGGGTTAATATTTTAATTTGATCAGAATTGATATTGGTAATCAATTATACGTGAGATGTGTAATTGATAATCTAATATATATGATTAAATATATAAAGAATAAAAGAGTTTTGTTCAAATACATTTGATTTGAAATTTGTGGTAAGAAAAATGTTTTATTTCCATGATAAAAAAAAAAATTAACCATATTGATGAAATAATGGAAAAATAGTCTCCATGTGATAATATATGCTTAAGTTAGTTAAACATATAACTAAATATATTTATAATGTATAAATATACAATATTTGATGGAACCATAATGTATTTAGATATAAAATGTTTGGATCCATGTGTTAATGTAATGGCTATAATATAAACCAATAAAGAAAAGTGTTTTCAATTTGGTTTTTACATTAATAAATAATGTAATTATTTAATTTGGTAAAAAATTGGTGATAAAAATGTTTTAATGCTAATAACCAAACAATGGCAAATAATTGAGTTGGTGAAAAATTATTTTCAAACACATTAAAAAAAATGTGTTTAAAGTTTGTTTAACACATTTAATCATCAAATGATGATAGAATTTGTTGCATCAAAAATGAAAAAATGGGATTTGTTACATTTAATGGTTAAATGTTAATAAATAAAAGTGTCCAAATGGATATATATATATATATATATATATATATTAATGGATTAAAGTGTATTTAATCTAATTGGACCAATTAGCATTATTTGAAATAATGTATTAATAGATAATTGATATTAATTTCTTGATTGAAAAATCAAGGATTGAACAAAATATGTTTTATATCATCAATTTATCCAAAATTGGCCAAATGAGAGAGTATGAAAAAGTTAGTTTTTTCTAAATTTCTTCAACATGTTTAAATTTTTTAAATATGTAAATGAGCCAAATAATATGCAATTAATTGGAAAATTAATATACAATTGGATTTGTATATAAAGTATTATGGATGAAAAATGATAATACATTAAAGGGTTTTAAGTTTAATTTTCACAAAAATAACTTGTTTGTATTTATTTATTAATAGTAATAAATAATGATTTGTGATATTCATATGACGAATATGTTTATTTTGATTGTTAATGCAATATAGATTGCATAGTTTATGTATTTAAATTGTTTGAATACATATTAATATGCCATAATATTTTGTTATGTATTTAATTGTGTTAAATGCATGAATATATATATGATATATATTTAAATGATTATAAATTTAACTAAGTGTATGCATATATATTGATGTATATGTATGCATTTGTTACTCATTATTTGTATATGCTTTAATATATGTTATTGTATGTTTAGATATATAAATATGTGTAGAAATGTATATATAGATAAAAACAAAACTTTAGGGAATGTTATAGACAAATCTATTTTGTTAAACAATATTAGTAATAGTTGTTAATAAAATTGATCTAATACGTTAATCATGTCAACATAATAAATTAACTTGATCAATGATCAGTTAGTTTAATTTTGACCAGTTAACTTTGTTCATATCAACCTTATTTCAAATAATTTTTGAGATGAGTAGTATAATCGTTTATATCAACCTTGTGTTAAGCTCTTGAGACTGTAAAATATAAAATTTTCTTTTGTGAGTTATTTTTTTCTTTTCTCTTTTAAGTAATTATAAAATTAGCTTTTCAACGTAAGTATAAAAATGAAAAATAAATTTTAGGTCAAATTTTATTTTAATATTATAGTACAATGAGTTTTAAGTCATATTTATTATAGGTTTAAAGTATTACATAATAAAAATTTTATATCTTAAATATTAATGTAAGAATAAGTGAATCCTATCATTAAAATTTAGCACCAACTAGGTGAACAAATTATCGCTAATCCTAAAACCTTTAGGAAAGTCTTATATGTAATCGCTCTATTATAATAAAAAGGTGTAACATCCTCAAATTGATAACATAAAACATCTCAACTATCGATCCCATTCATTATTGCTTACATTACTTTCTAGAAAACCTTTCAATTATAAATTTGGATATGATTTTTAACTAATATTTTACTTAGGGTATATGCTGAGTGGTTTAACTAATAAAATCTCTTGAACTGGCACAAGAGAATCCGAGAATCTAATTCCTTTGTTGTGATATTAAGAAAAAAAAGTTTAATCCTTTCAAATAGGAGAAGGGATTTCTTCTTAGAAAAGTATACACTAATATGATAATATCTATTTCTTTTAGTTATTACAAATGGCTAAAAGCTAGACTTTGAGAGGCAATCCTTCTTCGAGCTTGTACAAATGGCTTCTCCATAAAAGCAATTGCTATTTTCTCAGCTATAAGCATCATTAAGGAAACAATAACTGTAGTTACTATAATAGTAGCAAATTTCAAACAAGAAATCCTGCCGTACAGGCCAATTTAAAGACAATCAAACACCACCAATTCATTCAATTTAACTGTAGCAATCCGCGTGTTTCGGAATTCTCAGAAAAAACACCAACTAAAAGAAAATTGCAAACCAAGTTATTTTTAACTATAGAAACACCAACTAAATTAAATTTTATTTAGGTGCTAACACAACTAGTCTCGGAGGCAAGAGCCCCGAGGCAACTAATGTAGAACACTTGTTGGCGATGAATTGGAAGTCGAAGAACGCAAAGCCTCAGCTAGAGGTCCTCCCATGGAAGCAACCTGGTTTGCTGTCCATCCGGTCGCCCAATTCAGCTGTGGTTGCTCACTTTCGACCCCTCGGGATCCCATTGCTTCGCCATTGCCAGTAGACAGTTTCAATGAGATATCCGATGATGATGAATTTTCGAGCAGACAAGTAGCAGAATTTATAGTGGTGGCATTGGTTTCAGCATTGTTGTTGGTTTCTTGAATTGATCTTGGCCAATCATCAAAAAAATGCCACAGGATATGACCATCATTTCTGTTATCAACTTGATTTTGATGTTCAAAGAGGCCAATGTTTTCAGTATTTTTGGACCCAGCAGAGGAACTACGAAGGGACAAGAGGACAAGCATATAGCAAACAAAAGGGGGAAAAAAAGGAAAATTAAAATCAAGAATTTTGATAAGAAAGAGCATAAACATCATATCATATCTTCAAAAGAAGTGGTTGGGATCAATTTACACAAAATCTAAAGCTATTTCTCCAGATATCAGACATGTTGGGCCAAAAACTTTCACCAGGGTCCTACCAAAAATCTGTCTTTATCTTAAAATCTAAAAAAAAAAAAAAAAGTAGCAAAGATTTTATCAACACCAAAATTTTATTCTCTTTTAATTTTAATACTCATGTGCAACTCAGATTATTACCTGTGATTGAAGTGAAGAAGATTAATGGAGGGAGAAGGTTCGGAGAGACGAAAACCAGTCCCATTAGCCATTTCTGCAAGTGGGGAAGAACAAGCAGTAAATGTGTTAGTAGTTTTGACAGTCCCCGAAGCAGTAAGACCACTACCAGAGCCACCGCCGATAATCGGCATAGGGGCGGCGGCTGCCGAGGTGGGTGTGGGAAGTTCCACATGCTTTCTTGAATGGTTGCGGCCACGGTGCATGTGGCGCTCGCAATATTTGTGCCCCGCAACTACATTCCTCGAGCACCTCCACTTCTTACCATCAGTTCTTCTACATCGCCCTGGCTCGGGATCCATAGCAGCTCTTCCCCAGTGCCCAGATTGCAATACTGATCAAACATATATATTTATTGTTCAGCAATACTAAGATATGAAATCAATTGAAACCAACAGGAAAAAGATACGAAAACCATGCTGAAATTGTAATAATAACAAGGATTATATATGATAAATGGATAGATCAGAAACTTACAGCCATAGTAAAAACATCAATCAGATCTTTGATGCAAAGGCATTGTTTGATTGGTGTAAAGGGAACGAAACTATTGCTTAACGCAACATGTGAGAAGATTTACGTCATGAATCACGATGTTTACCAAGAACATGAAATGATATTGTACCAGTAATTACTTATGAAGGGAACCAAGAAAATTCATGAAAGAATGATATTGAACTCACAAGCTGATTGATAATGAGGATAATGCTGAGGAGGGTTCTGAAGAAAATATGGAGTAGAGTGAAGAAGACTCTTCTTGATTGACTGGAGGAGTTCAGGTGGAACAGCAGCACCAGCCAACATGTACCTATAGATTAAAGCCTGCAACTCTAGCTCTTGCCACTGAGCCAAGCTAAAGTAACTTCCCATTCCTGACAAATTATCAAAAGGTTAAAAGAATGAGAACTCATCTAACTTGACGAAGTTGGAGAAGATATGATAAGAATTGCACTTTCTGGGTTCTTGTGATGTGATAAGGTAAAAAAGAAAAGATCGTGAAAATTGTATGAAAACGAAGAAATATCTTACTGGGAAAGCTGTTTGAATCTGGAAATGCTGACATACAGCTGACTTTGCTGGTGGATTCAGGTACAGATAAAGGGAGAGCAGATAAGCCAGATGGTTGAAGTTGTTGCTGTTGATGAGGTTCAAGAAAGAGTTTGGGTATCTTTGCAGAACCTGGTTGCTCTGACGCCTGCTGCAGATCTCTCCATTGCTTCAGATGCAATTCCATGGCGAGGGAATTTGGTTTCATTTGGTTTTGGTTTCGGTTTGGTTTGGTTAAATAAACCAAGCTTGGGCCCTTTGGGTATGACAGGGGAAAGTTTGTAAAAGTTTTACAAAAACCTGCGTATGTTTATTGTATAATACTAAATTCTATTGGTTCTTTGTCAGACATCCACCAGAGAGGAAAAAAAAGAAAGAGAGAGAGAGAAAGAGAGAATATTTCTGACGAGTCAGAAACTGTAAATTTTGTTTATGGGCAGTCAGGGAAGGCTAGCACTACAAGTTGAAGCTAGTTAAAGGCAGTAAAACAAGACCGTTGATAATAAGAAAGAGACAACCCTAGCCTTAACCATTACCCATGAAAGGGGAATCCCAAATTTTTCCCAAAAAAAATAAAAAAATATCACACATCTTTTTATGGAATGTGTGACAAAATCAGGATTATTCATGAGATATAATGAATAATTTTGATTTTATCATACATCCCATAAAAAAATGTGTGATATTTTTTATTTTTTAGGAGAAATCTATCATCCCATATAAATAAAACTCCATTATTTAAAATAAATAAGTTAGATTTGTGAAGCGTGGTAATAACATTCCGTATTTCCGTATCTCATAAA
>JAVXUL010000005.1:3517606-3527661 GCA_035590515.1 Trichilia minutiflora | reverse complement strand
GTTACTCACGGTTGATCCACACTCAGGCAAAAGGGTCCTCAACGACAGGCTTTCTAGGCTCGGTCTCGGGGAATCGGACTGAAATAATCCACATAAAACTGCATGGGCTCACAAGCACTCGAGGTATACAGGCTTCTATGACGCTACAGTCTGGTGTCATCAAAGCCATAGCCCGCTACATAAGGGTGTCCCGAGAACTAAGGGACTTTATTCTCAGGAGAACTGAAGGCTTTACTAGGAGGAACGTACACTCGAGGTCTCGGGACTGACATGGTAGGAACAGTATCATAGTTTTTCACGTCCCCTGATTTCTACAGCATGTTGTTTTTGGCACGTTAACCATGCAACAATACGTGTTCAAAGGTATAAAACTCTATGCTTTCAATATACAGTATCCAGAAATCATGAGAGGTACGTTTTATGTTACGTTATATTACTTTTTCATATTTCAGAAAAGAACATTTTATACTTTCATATATTAACTCTCACATACAAAGTAAAACTCTCTCTAACTTAAGTATCGGAGGATTTTCGTCAGAAAATTGATTTTATCCCTGAGGTTTTCGTTATTTTACAGTTCCAAATTAAGAAGTAAGATAAGATGACAAGTTGGTGTTCGAGGTTGAGAATGACACCAACTTCTTACGTCAATATCATTCAAACAAGAAAAACACACTAAAAAAAAACAACTCGAAAAAGGGTAAAAATATAAAATTGTATGTGACTCTATTGATCATCAAGATCTCTTGTTCGATCGAAATATATAAGCTTTCGAAAGGATTTTTAAAAGTAAGGTCGATCGATCAATAGGGGCAACCGAGCTTAGATTGGGCTTAAATTGTTGATCAACAGGAGTCACTCGTTCAACCAAATTTTGCAAGTATTTTAAAATGTTTCAACACTTCATTTCCACCGACTACCAAGGTCCTCTTGGTAGACCCAAATTTTCAAGCTTCTGAAATACATTCTAAATTGAAGACTGAGTTGACCGCCATGCCTGTCTCAGTCGACTGAAATTCCGATTTTGCTGCCATTCTCCTTCATCTTCTTTGTTGCTGCTCCATGCCCCTTCCCCTTTAGTTTCCCACAATTTCTTTGTATCATGAAAGCTTAAAACATGACGCCCATTTCAACTTTCAGTGGGTTTAATTAATATTTCAGGTTTTTCATTTGTTGTTGGTGCTTCAGATAGAATTATGGGAATAATAAGGCAAAATTTTGTTGACAACCTATTTTTAAGTTGGGGAAGACGAAAATGAGAATTATGTTTTTATTTTTACTTTTTGGACCATTAAAATGCGAAGCATTATAAGATATACAATGTAATTAATAATAAATATATTATTATTTAAGATTTCCACTGTGGTCATTGGTCAAAACTCAATATTGAGAATATAAAATATAATAGTGCAAAGATTTACCTTATTTTTTCGTTATATATATCTTTCAAGAATCGTATCTTTGAGTTGTTGATAATATCATCAAAATTTTTGTTAAAAGATATATATTCAGTAATATTATTAGCATTTGTTGTTCAGGTAATCATTTACATTAAATGTAAAATTAAAATTTCTAAAATTTAAAACTCTAAATTTGTAGCGAACGATCAGTTTAATGATGACAATACCATCATTCGAATACGAAAATCAGTGATAATAAATGATACCCATTAAATATAATACTCTATTAAAATATAATACAGTATATTATAATATAATATAATCTATTTTTTTTAATACAATTAAGTACGGTTCACCAAACATACATATAAATAATATCTATTTGGACCTTTGTTATTGGTTTTACTTTCTTTTAGTTTCATGGGCTTTCACTTGATTGATTGGGCCTATAATATGTTTCAAATCAGCCAGAAAAATCAAGCTTCGACCAGGAAATTACGCCACCGACAACAGGCCGTTGACAATGAAATCTAAACGAAGAAAAGAACTACTTGAACGAAATATCTTCTTATTATTTTCAGCAGCTCAATTCTCATTGGACCACGTATGACAGGACATGTTTTTACCTCATTTTCATTCTCATGGAGATATTTTTTTAGAAAGAGAAAGAATCCAAGATTTGAGATTTTTTTCAGTCTCCCCAAACCTCTATTACTTTTTCCCTACAAACAGATAAATGGGAAGCACTTTTACAGGAGCAGAAGCAGAATCCAGTCATGCTATAACAATCTGGGAAGTAAATAAGGATCGTTTGGATTCCATGTACAAGAAAATCTCGGAGTCACCAAGATTGTTAAGCAACTCAGCTGGTAACAAATCATGCTGCATATTCAGAATCCCAGAGAGCTTTCTTGCTATTAATGGTAAGTCTTATCAACCTCATATTGTCTCAATCGGCCCATATCATCATGATGAACCTCATCTTCAAATGATTGAGGAGCACAAATGGAGATATCTTGGCTCCTTGCTCAATAGAATGAAAAGTACAAAATATTTCGGCTTAGAAAACTTCTTGAAAGCTGTTGCTTCATTGGAATTGAAGGCAAGGGACTGTTATTCGGAAACCATTCATTATAACAAAGATGAATTTGTTGAGTTGTTGGTTCTTGATGGGCTTTTCCTCATTGAATTGTTTCGAAAAGTTGCTTTTTTGGTGAAATTTGAGAAAGATGATCCTATTTTCACGATGCCATGGATTTTACTATTTTTTTATAAGACTTTCTTCGACTTGAGAATCAAATACCCTATTTTGTTCTTGAATGTTTGTTTGATTTGTCAAAATTACCCGGAGAAGAATCTGAACGAACTCTAGCCATTCTTGCTTTGGACTTCTTCAACAATGCAATACAAAGGCCCCAGGACGATATTGCTAAATACAAGAATCTCAAAGGCAGACATTTACTCGACTTGGTTCGCTTAAGCTTAATTCCATCCCATCTAGCGGAGCCAATAAAACAAATGTACCAACCCATCTTATTCATTCAGTCTCAAAGCTTCGTCAAGCCGGAATCAATCTGAATCCAACCAGAGAAGAAAGCTTCTTGATGATCAAATTCAAAAATGGAGCTATTGAAATGCCTACCATCACCATTGATGATTTCATGGCCTCTTTTCTGCTGAATTGTGTAGCCTATGAACAGTGTCATTCAAGCTGTTCCAAACACATCACAACTTATGCTACCTTGTTAGATTGTTTGGTGAAAACATCTAGAGATGTTGAATGCCTGTGTGATCGAAACATTATCGAGAATTATCTTGGTACGGATGCAGAAGTTGCTTGTTTCATCAGTAATCTGGCGAAGGATATTGCGTTGGATATCGATTTGTGCTATTTGTCGAAGCTTTTTAAGGATGTGCGTGATTATTATCGTTACAGTTGGCATGTTCAATGGGGGAACTTCCGGTATATTTATTTAAGTAATTATTTTGATGCTCCTTGGTCATTCGTATCATATTTGGCTGCGTCGATCTTGCTGCTTCTAACCGTCGCACAAACCGGATTCACAATTTATTCAACTGTTCATCCACAAAAGTGATTGAATCTATATTCACAGTGTGAGTAAAATCTGTATGAATTCAATGAATATATAGCAATGAGTAATACTAGTGGAATTATTCAGAATTTTATTTTGGTTAGATTAATTTTCGAATTTGCTAGTTCAAACTTTTCTTTTTCATACAACTTAAATTACTTGATTCACAGTTTTAGTTGATCATTCAACTGGTTGACAAAGAGGCAAGAGAGAAAATATTAGATCCGCCCACATGCCTTTTAGCATTCATGCTACATTTAAACTTTGTCTGAGTAAACACAAGCATGAAATTAATAATTAATAAATAATGGAAATAATCTTTTAAAACTATTTGTTATACTTTTTATTAATATTTTGGTCTAAATACTGTAACAGTTGAAATTAAGTTTTGAGTGTACATTAATATTAATTACATATGTGTAATGAAATTTTAATTGTCAAAAGTGTTTAATAAATCTAATCATTAATTAAAAAAATTGTAAAAATAATGTTATTTTAAACAACAATTGATCCTGATTCATGAATAATAATATATATACATATATGTATATGTTTACAGATCTATAAAAAAAATTAAATAAACATTAAATATGCACCTACTAAATTCACATGCCTCATGCCCAACATTATGCTGCATTAAATGTAAGGTAGAAAAAATGAACAATAATTTTACTTTCCTTGCATGCTTATTTTTAAATGTTGGCAGTGGAAGAAATTGGCATGCCTTAAGTTAGGAGTGTCAAATTGTTATATTTATAATGTGTTTTTAAATTTATACTATTCTTTATAACTGATGCAAATTCAATATATCTATTAATTGTGTTAAGAATATTAAATCTGAATATAATTTATTTATTAATTATATTATTTACTTATGAAATAAATAATATAATATAATATGATTAGATAATTTATTTGATGTAATTTATTTTTAATTAATTAATATAAAATTTAATTTATTTAATTAATTAATTATTTAAATATAAATTAGATATTAAAATAAAAAATAAAATTATTATATTAAATATATTTATTTAATTAATTATATCTTAAATAATTAATTAAATTTAAAAATTAAATCAATGTAATTATTAATTATGTGATTTAAATATAATTTTAATATTATTCGTATGAAAATTTTTAAATTTAAATATATTTAATAATATTAAATTTACATCGAAATAATATTTAGATTATCATTTCTGCCCTCAAATCTAACATGAAAGGTAGAAAAAATGGACAACACTTCCTTTGCGTGCACGCTTATTATTAATAAATGTTGGCAGTGGAAAGAACAATGCAGGGCTCTTCCTTTCCGTGCACGCTTAGTTATAAAAATGTTGGCAGTGGAAGAAATAATGCAAGGCTCCAAATTTTGCTCACTTCTGTTTCTGTGAAGGCATTATTTATTTAAGGTTTTTTGTTACTAAACGTTTTAGTCATTTAATAATATTTTATTTAATAAATTATATTTTTTAATGTATTAAAATTTATTATTAATTATTATAAATAATAAGTATAAAATTTTTTATTTAGAATTGTGGTAGTTTATTGTGTTTTAAAAGAAAGATAAAATAAAATTTAATAACGTCAATTTTCTTACTAAGATCTACTCACTTTTTTATTAATATTTAATACTCAAAACTTTGACAAATCAATTACTAAAATTATCTCTTTGTTTCTCTTCTTTAACCCTCTTTAATTTTTTCAATATCTTCACTTCAAAAAATTAATTATTCTAATATTTTTTAAGTTTCTTTAGAAGTAAGGAGATAATTCCGTCAATATATTTCTTTTTTTTTTAAATTCGAAAATTCACAGCCGTCAGTCAACACCTCAGGAGAACTTATCAAGAAAACCTAAGTTTTTAGAGTCCGTACAAGAGATAGCAGGACGAGCCTAAACCCTTAGTTAAGAAGCACCTGACGGGAGCCCATTAACCGGTGGTATCAAACAACTAGAGAAAATCAAGGCTGTTCTAGGCTCTAACAAGGATGACAGGCTGGAATCGAATACGGACAGCAGCGCAAGACGCAAAACGTCGCCCATGTTCTATTTATAAATATAGATAAAATGGTCCCCATTTTAGTCGAACATGGCACCCATCCTACTAAGCTGCCGTCAATCAATAACTACTAGATAATCAAACTATTGCTAGATTGGTGTACCAAGTTAATAGGGTAGGTGTATATAAGTTCCTTTCAAGACAACAACATAATAAGCCACTTTTGTGAAGGAAACAAACAATATGGCATGGCTTTTGCCCCATCTCCCCTTGTACTTTGCTTTTTATATATTTTAGTAAAATTTTAGTCTAAGAGTATATGAAAATCTTCAGCATATTTTCATGGAAGTCTTTCTTCTATATAGCACATTTTAGATTACAATTTTTGTTCATAGTCATATACATGAACACTTAAATTTTGCGTTTGTAAATGTCAGGTAAACAAGTATAGTATTGATCACGATGTGATCGAATTATAGTATTATACTTTTAGAATTATGTTAGACCAACTCTTCAAAGATGATCTAGTGATCAGGGATAATCTATGTTGATTTTGTATTTTAGATTTGATTCCCATCATCAGTAGTCTTTTTGTTAAAATATTTAAGGATTGGATCGTAGGTTTTATTTGAACTGTCCCTCCGATAAATGATGACAAACTAATTCAATTAGTGTCTATCATCAATTTAATAGATTATAATTTATAACATATAAAAAAAAAGAATTATGTTAAACCATCCTCTTTGTATGAGTATTTTTTAAAATGTAGTGATAAAAAAATTCACGATAAAAGAAAAACAACGTGATAAACAAAACAAAATCTTTTCAAATTAGTTATTTTTAAGTTTTATAAAACCGACTTATTTGTTTCTGAATCTTTATTAGAATCATGAGTTTATGGTACTGATAAAAATTGCTTGAAAGTTTCACCAATTTGAAATAAATTAATGATTCGCACATCATTAATTTTGTATGTGAATTTCAAATTGAAAAATGAAGGTCATACTAACAAAACCATTGCAACAAATTAAGATGTACTAGAACCTCTTTCATATCCCCTCAATAAGATCTTTTGAAAATTCTTGAACTTTCAAGCTCTGTTAAGTGCAGTAATAAAGTATGATTAACATATTATACAATACCTCACATAGAATACCAAAGATTTAAATGAGTTAAACCTAAAAGATCAGAATTATCTTAAACATCATAAAATAAACATTTAAAATGAAAAAAAGAATTGAAATAATAGAATTTAAGGATACACTTGGAACTAACAGTTATAAAAATAAAATAGTACAATTGAAGGAATCAAAGAATTTAAATTCCAGAATTGGAATGTACATTCAATCTCTATGATAGATTGTTTGTGTTTCATCAATTAAGTTTGAGTGGAAATTATTTTTAATTTCTTGTTACTGCTTGTTTTGCTCCTCCTCTGGTACATCCCCCAACTGTACTGTACGTATTTTGAAACGCTCAAGCTTTTGCTTCATCTCTTGTAATGTTCCATTACCACCTCGAGTGCATGTAGAAGTTGAACCAACCCCCAAATCTTTAATCTTTTGGCTCAGATGATCCAAATTCACTTGACTTGTAATGGTTGACGGAAGTTTTTCATGTAACTCTAAGATGAGTTTAGGCACTTCTTCGAGGGTTTCTTCTCCTCTTTCCTCTCCTGATGATGTTGGGGGTTGATAATTATCATGATTTTTGATTATTGGAAAACTCTCTTTGGGCAAACAAGACTCAACATGCAATTTGTTCATGTCGACAGGCTCTGTGAAAAATTGCGGTGTCTCGAAATTGTAGCTGTTGATTGGTCTTGTTGGTTGAGGAAATTGAATCATGTTTGAATTCATATCTTGATTTTGCATGGATCAAAATAAGAGGAAAGTGAAAGAACGAATTTATATGAGACTTGATTAATCAAATGATAGCAGGGTCTTTGTGTGTTTTAGAGAAATTAATGAGAAGATGAGGCTTGCGAAAAATTTTATGAATGATTTTGGATGTTGGGTGTATTGATATTTATGTACACACACATAGAAGAATGCCTGAGACGGGGTTACAGTTTTGACTAATCAAAATTCAACATTGAAACAAAATTTGGCTATTAAACTTTGAACAGTCAACTGTATTCAAGTTTCAAGTTCAACTGATAAAAGACAGTCCGATAATACAACACATTTTGATGAAGCGAAGTTTCGTTTACTGTAATATAACGAATAGGTTAAATAATCAAAACTTCACAGAATCTGCAAAAGATTATGAAAAAACGAAGTTTCCTGATAGATTCACTGTACCAACTTGTCACATCTGCCAAAACTGGCAGCTGTGATGAATTTCCCTCCGTATGATCCAAATTTTGGACCTGAAATTTTTAGAATTGGTCAAACGATTTTAGCTAAATGTTTAACTCTACTACTAGTTTTATTGGTCAAAATTTTGGACCTGAAACTTTTGGAATTGCTCAAACGATAATAACGGAATCCGTCCTACAAGATTTAGTCATAATGATAAAGAGGGAAAAATATTGCCACCTATCCGCTGTACAT
Organism: Trichilia minutiflora; assembly: GCA_035590515.1. Lineage (NCBI taxonomy): Eukaryota > Viridiplantae > Streptophyta > Magnoliopsida > Sapindales > Meliaceae > Trichilia > Trichilia minutiflora. The sequence continues at coordinate 3,519,608 of JAVXUL010000005.1, read as the reverse complement.
GGAAAAAGGGAGGAAGACAAATTCTTCGTAACGTTTATTCTCTGACATTAAGTTTGTCACGAAAATTTTTATATTTTTTTTAACAAACATTTTTTTTTATCAAAAGTTTTATGATAAATATTTTTTATAATTTAGATAAATAAAAAAAAAATTTATTAAAAATAAAAGTACATATTTTTATTATATAAATTTTTAATTTTTATCACATAAGTTTTTAACTTTTATAATATAAATCTCTAAATTAAAATAATTAAATTTGTTATTTAAAAAATATTTAAAATATAATTATAATTCCAATACCTTATTTTATAATATTTTATACTAAAAAATTTATAAATTAATTCTTAAAAATTAAACTTAAAATATTTTATTTATATTCATAAAAATTTATGAATTTATTTTATTTTATAATTTATTTTTATTTTATAAATTATAAAATAAAAATAAATTTATAAATTTTTAGGAATATAAAATAAAAAATTTTAAATTTAATTTTTTAAAAATACATTATAAATTATTTTAATGTAAAATATTATAAAATAAAAAAATTTGATTTATAATTTTATATTTAAATTTGATAATTTTTTTAAAAAATATTTATAAACATAAATTATAAATTAAACTTTTTATAGTATAAAATATTATAGTTGTTTAATAATGTAAATAAAATATTTAAATTATTTTTATTTAATTTTTAAAAGTAAAAATAAAAATGAAATAAATTTTTTATAAATCTAAGTGTTAAAATAAAAATAGATTCATAAATTTTTTTAAATATAAATAAAAATATTTTAAATTTAATTTTTAAGAATTAATTTATAAATTTTTAGTGTAAAGTATTATAAAATAAAAAATTTAATTTGTAATTTTTAAATTTATATTTGATAAATTCTTTTTTAAAAATATTTATGAACATAAAATTATAAATTAAATTTTTTATAGTATAAAGTATTATATTGTTTAATATTGTAAATAAAATATTTAAATTATTTTTATTTAATTTTTAAAATAGAAATAAAATAAAATATTTATAAATCTAAGTGATAAAATAAAAATAGATTCATAAACTTTTATGAATATAAATAAAAATAGTTTAAATTTAATTTTTAAGAATTAGTTTATAAATTTTTTATTGTAAAATATTATAAAATAAAATGTTGAAATTATAAATTAAATTTAAAATATTTTTTTAAAAAATAAATTTAATTATTTTGTTTTAAGGGTTTATATGATAAAAATCAAGAATTTATATGATAAAAATTAAGGATTTATGTAATAAAAATACGTATTTTTTTATTTTTAGTGAAAAAGATTAAAAAGATTTTTCTGACAAATTTATTAATAAGTGGATGAACGTTATTTTAACTTGAGGGAATTTATCATTTCCCTCCTCATTGTTGATGGACGTGATAAGAAATTAGATCTTTTATTTTCATACATACCTTCTCCCAGTGGCGGAGCCACAAATTTTTAAAAATTTTAAAATTTTCCTTTAATAAATTAAATATTTTTTTAAATTCTTTTAAAATAAAAAAAAATTTATTTTGGCCCCCCTCAATTTATAATTCTGGCTCCGCCCCTGCCTTCTCCTATACTTTGTGTTTCTCTTTTCATGGGAACGTGATTCCCTTAAATTCCAATTCAAAGTCTGCTTATTAAAGACAATATAAATCATATTCTTGGATGACTTTTTTTTTTTGATTTGACATGGACTACTGAAAATATTTTAAATTTATAAATATAAAATAAATTTATAAAATAAAAAATTTAATATTTATATTTGATGAATTATTTTTTAAAATATTTATAAATATTAAATTATAAATTAAATTTTTTATAGTATAAAGTATTATAGTTGTTTAATAATGTAATAAAATATTTAAATTATTTTTATTTAATTTTTAAAAATAAAAATAAAACAAAATTTTTATAAATTTAAGATATAAAATAAAAATAGATTCATAATTTTTTATGAATATAAATAAAAATCATTTAAATTTAA
>JAVXUL010000005.1:3476205-3509574 GCA_035590515.1 Trichilia minutiflora | reverse complement strand
TCCTCTGAAAACAACCTGTTTAGAAAAGCAGTCTATTCTAGCTCGATGCCTGGACAACCAGTCCATTCCTAAAATCACATCAATATCCTCCATCCTCAAAGGAATCAAATTCGCTATCAACTCAACTCCATTCACATTTACCATATAATCCTTAAACACAATCTTCCTTAACAACTTCTGACCTAGGGAAGTATGCACAATGATCTCCTGATCTAGGGGTGACAATGGAACCTTTGCATAAAATGCTAGGGTCATGTTGATAAAAGACCGATTGGAACCCGGATCTATCAATACATATGCAGGCTGATCAAAAATATAACCGTATTGATCACCACATCTGGGTTAGCCTGTGTCCGCTCCTGGTTCAAAGTAAACACTCTGGTCTGAACTCTATCTCGAGATCTCTGAGCACCTCGGAATACGCCAATGAACTACTAGCTCCTGATCTTCTACCCAAAGAAACCGCTGCCTACTCAACTGGCGGCGGCTGCTGGTGTGAATAATGCCAACTAGGTTGTCCGCCCATCTCTATCCTGCTTAACTTAGGACAGAAACGCCTTATATGCCCCATCTCTCCATAGTGATGACACATATAAGATTGTGGACAAGGACCTGCATGATATTGTTTGCATGAAGGGCATCTTTCTACATTCTGGCTCTGTCTTGAACCCTGAGCATGACCCTGTGCTGATAATCTGAATCTAGAGGGTCTTTGACCTTGAGGAGAATGTGAAGATATACTGGCTAGGCTCGTAGCAGAGGTACTACTTGATGAACCACTGCTGTGACTTTTCTTGGATGGAGAATCCACCTGTATACTCAAATCTTTTCTCTTCTGAAACTAACCCCTCGATCTTCTTTCTCCAAACAACTTCTCAGCTCAAAGAGCCATCTGAATCATCTGCTTATACCCCTGAGTCCCAGATAAAGATATCTTCTCACGGATGTCGAAGTTTAGTCCTTCTTCAAATTTAGTACACAAGTTCTTTTCATTGGCAAACTCAGGCACAAACTTCACCAACTCCCTCAACTGAGTCTCGTACTCTGTCACCGTCTTACCCATCTGTCTCAAACGGAGAAATTCCTACTTCTTCTGATTGCAGTGAAAGGGATTGTAGTACTGATCCCTGAATTCCTGTACAAAGTTGTCCCAAGTCAACTGGATCGAAGCTCTGGCTTACACATTAGCTGTACTACCCTCCAACAATCTCACAGCTACCTTTAATTTATATCTATCCTCTAACTCCATATCATTTAGATCACCCTCTAACTTCCTAAACCATCTATTGGCTTCCACCGCATCCGTAGTACCCCTACAAGGGACACTTCCCAACTGTCGAACTTCTTTAATCAGTTTAGACAGTTTCAGAGCTGATCCGGATGCTTCAGCAGCTTGAGCATTCCAATATACCATAAAAGTAGTCCATTGCTCTGGAGTCATATTCAGAGGCATACCCATTTTTGGTTGCTGAGATTGAGGAGGAGGAGGCTCATATTGTGCCTCAGGTCCTGGTGAAGGCACGTAAAACGTAGCCTCATTTTTCTCATCGGGTACTAACTCTCTTCGCGGTCTACCATGACCTCGTCTAGGTCTCAATGACATGATCGCTACAAAAGAATACGAAAGTTTAATGATACACATTTAACATAGTGGTGATGCTTCCTATGACTCGACTCACCTAGTCCACTAGAATTTATAAAATCATAATATCATGTACAATTTTCAAATCAAATTTCGAAACCAAGTTTGGGTGTTTTCAAAACCATTTTAGAACCAAAAGCTCTGATACCACTTTTGTTATCACACCCCAACCCATGGGTGCCACATGTGACAACCGCTATAGACCTCTAAGGTGTACTCAATTACACATAATACAACCTGTAGGCCTGTAAGACTTTTATAAAACCTATTTTCACAAATATTTCACATTACACTTCCAAACCCTTACACCCAAACTCCAAATAATTAAAGTAAGGCCACAAACACTTCAAATATAGATATACACCCAAATCAATAAAAATACATATTCCAATAGAATCTGTGGGGATCAATCCATCCCAAAATAAATTTTAACTAATTGTTACAAATCTGTTTATCATTCATAATATTCTCAATAATAAAAGAAAAACAGAAAAGACCACCAGTGGACTAAGAATTCTACTGGGTGAGCCTTCAATTCCAGGAGCGATCACCACCACCAAACTCGACCTAACACTTTCCCTGAAACTGGAAGGTGAGGGGGGTGAGTATACAGAAGTATACTGCGTGAGTGAACAAAATAAAAACATACTTATATAAGTTCATATATATATATATATATATAATCACACACCGAGTAATCACTAAGTAAGAATACAATTAGAAAATATTTAAATTAAAAGAAACTTTCTTTACTTTGCAAACCTCAAATCATACTATGAAAGTCATTGGGCTAGCTCCTATTCCCGATAACTACCGTGGTCATGGGTGTCCTGAGATTGTCAATGGGTTTTATATGCAATTAAAATATGCTATTACAAAAATATTCTTTTAGATGCATAAAAGAAAATAATGCACAGTTTAATTTAACAAAACAAGCCCACCACTGATGTTCGCCTCGGATTAGTCACGTGGTGATCTCCCGCTAATCCGATTGAGACTCACAGATGGTCAAACCTCCACTCAAACAATAATTAAATCACCGTATAACTCCTCCACCTGTGAAGTCCCACACTCACCTAGGCGACCTTTATCTACTCAGGCCGATCCTAGGCTACAACCAGTAGCTACTGTGCACAATAGGCCCTCATGGCGATATCACCAACATATATAAAAGAGGCCTCTCATGGCCATCATCACAATAAATATAAATAAACATCCCAAACCGGCCCAAAGGCCATATCATCAATATGTATATATATATCATAATCCATAATCCACATCATAAATTACAAAAACATGGCCCATCAACCGTACTCTGGCAAAACAAATATCAAATCTGGCCCTCTGACCATATTATCATATCAAGTATAAATCAAAATATCAAACTATAATGATTTCATTATCAAAATCACATATTGGAGAAAAATAAATAAAAATCATTAATAAATATTTTAATACCATCAATTATACATAAAACAATATTCAAAGTAAAATAATAAAATAGGAGAAGACCACTCATTATTTAGGAAGGGTATACACTCCCTAATTTCTCTCGTTCCTCAATGAGTCATGCGAGTACCTTGATCGTGAACCGTCACCTAACCATAAGCAATAAATACTATTAATAAATGTTCTAATATGCATATGAGTTCGAATGCGTGCAATGCATGCTAAGCCCGGGCTTCTAACGTCGAACTATTATTCCAAATCATGTAAAAACTTCGTTAGACGTCAAATTACTCAATTAATATCGATACGGACCCATATTACGATTAAATCAACTTATTACGACTAACATATGTGATTCTGACTTGTGAGCCCCATGCATTCGTCAGAACAGTAATCGAAGTTACTGTTAAAATTCACCCAAAATCTCCGAAATCATATTTCTAGCTTCCTACGACTTCTACGACTCCTCTATAACCCACATTGTGCATTAGAACTAAAATTTAAGCAATAAATCTAAGAAAATCGATACGAAAACCCATACGAATCAAAATACTTAAAATGGCAAAATGAATATACATACGAGTTAGAATCGAAGCTACGAACCTTGTGGTGTGGTCGGTTTGCTCCGATTTCGCCTCTAACTCGAAAAGCCCCAAATCTTCCTTTCGAAACCCTAGGTCCTCTTTTGCGAATTCGCGATCCTACCGCCAAATTACTGTTCCCAGCGTATTGGACGCATAGAATACAGCTCGTCTGCAAAGAGAAATCAAAATTTCAGTAAAATTGGATAAAGTTTTAAAGGGAGAGACAGAAAGAACATGAGAGGAAGGAGAAGAGAGGAAAAGAGGAAGAAAGCTGAAAAATCTGACCCTTGACCCCTATTTATAGAAAAAGGATAAAATTACCATTTTTCCCTTAAGTTTTCTTAAGCAGAAGTTTCCAGAAGAGGGCAATTTCAATCATTTCGCATCGATTCGATCGAACAAATCAAAGATTCGTTCGATCGAATCACACCCTTCGATCGAACGAATAACAGTTCGTTCGAACGAATCTTTCAGCGTCTACAAAAGTCAGAAAGCTTCCAAACTGGTCGAACGAATTCTAATTCGATCGAACGAATCCTCCTATTCGTTCAAATGAATCTGAAGCCATAAATTTTTCAAAGAGTCCTCAAAATTTCGATCGAACGAATCATCTATTTAGTAGACCGAACTTGTCAAAAAAGGACTTTTTCACTTGAGTCCTCTCCAAAATTGAAAACCACAAATGGGGTCCCAACGTGGACTCACATAAACTCTTTTTAATTAACATAAATGTTAAATATATTCAAAACCAGACTGACTAACTACCAACATGCTCGATGAATACAGAAGTATGAACAGAAAATATGGTAAAATTATAAATATACCCTTGAGGTATAAACACGGGTGTTACAATTTGAGTAAGTCTTTTGTTTAGCTTATAACCAATCCCAATCTTGTCAAAAACTAACCTTTGGCTACCTAATAGTCTATCTAAAGCTTCAATTCCAGAAGTGAATTTAGCTAATAATTTTCTCATATTATGAACTTTATCACTTAATATTTTATTCTCTGTTTTAAATCTGCTCATTTCATTTTCACACTCACACTCATTTTTCTTTTCATATTCTTTTGTCTTCATTTTCAGAGACTTATTTTCATTAGACAAGAGAGTGTTCATCTTCTTAACATTCTTGTATCTCATACAAAGTTTCTCAAACTTTATCTTAAGTTTTTCATACAACTCAGTTAATTCATCATGCATTTTTCTATTTTTACTACTAGAATATGAGTTATAGTATGAAGAAGATTTTGGAGAGTTTACCTCATCATCAAGCTTTTCTATTAGACAGAAATTTGCTTGCTCACCTCTTGATGATGCAGATAAGCTCTCATCATTGGTTGACTTATCCCAAGTCACCTTCTTATCCTTCTTCTTCTTTTTGTCCTTGTTCTGCTTCTTTTGAGAACATTCTAGTCTGGTGTATCCAGGCTTTTTACACTCATAGCAGATAATTTCTTTTTCCTTCTCTTTGTTCTTCTTGTATTTTTTTGATCTATTATCCTTTTTAAATTCATTTCTCCTCTGGCTTCAGCCTCTCCGCCTATCTTTGTTAAAGAATTTTTTAAACTTTCTGACCATCAAAATTATCTCCTCATCTTTTGATTCTTGGCTTTTGTTTTCTTCATGTTCTATTTGTTTTGAGCTTTTCAAAGCTACATTTCTCTTCCCTTGCTCTCTGTCATTTTTCTTATTACGAATTGCTTTCATTTTGTGCGTCATCAATGATTCGAGCAATTTCTTCTAGAGACAAGCTACTGGGTTTTTTAGTCTCTCTTATAACTGTCACCTTTGCTTTTCATGACCTTGACAAGCTTCTCAAAATCTTTGTAACTAAGTCTGCATTTGAATAAATCTTGTCCAAATCTTTAAGATCATTTGTAATATTAGTAAAACATGTATACATGTCTTTTATGCTCTCATGAGGTTTTATTTTAAATAATTCATAGTCATACACAAGTATGCTAATTTTGAAGTCTTTGACTCTACTAGTTCTTTCATGTGTGACTTCTAAAGTATCCAAAATAGCCTTTACTGTATCATACCTGGACACTTTATTATATTCTCCCCTATTTAATGCATAGTAGAGGATGTTCATAGTTCTTTTATTGAGTTGGAAGTGGTTTTTCTCTTCTTGAGTCCAATCTCATTTTGGTTTGGGCCTTCTCTCTCTAGTATATTCATCTATGATCATGAGTTGATAATACTCATTTTTATGATGGTGATGATATCAAAATTTAAGGTGCTTAAATAGATTTGCATACGTTTGTTCTAGTATACATAATCTGTGCCATCAAAGAAGGGTGGTCTGTGTTTAGACTGACCTTCGATGATTTGTGATTGGATACTGCTAGATATCATTATGTGATCTACTCCTCATAGAGTGTTAATCCTATATATAGTGAGTGAGGCTCTGATACCAATTGATGTCTCAGAGAAATATACCCAAAAAGGTGGTGAATTAGACTTTAATATAGTTTTTAAAAAATAATGCCAATTACTTGAATGATGACCAATAAAGCTGTGAACTAAATACAATAAAGAATGACAATAATAATGTGACAGAGAGAATGATACAAATGAATTTTATAGTGGTTCAGTTATCACTCTACGTCCACTTTTCTCAGATAGAATCCAACTACTCTGAGGTATTACTATAGTCTTAGTTTTCAACTAGGTCAAGAGAAACCCAATGAAAATCCTTTTTTCGAAAAAGGGTAACCAGTACACTTATCTTTACATGGGTGATAAGTATCTAAAAAATATTTTTGCTTCCTGTTAGGGTGAAGCTTAACCCAAATTTATGATGTATAAGAAAGAAAATGAAATCTCTCAATAGATTGTATTTTTAATAAGCACTTTGTATTTTCATTCTCTTTTTAAAGAATGAACAAAGTATATATTTTCAGAGAAATGAATAACTCTTATAAAGTTCAATCAAATAGTTCGGCTCAAAATCACTATGATTGTTTGTTTCCGTGTGTTCTTCTTTAAATTTGGTCGATTTTATATTCTGAGTTAATGTGCATAACGGCTCTCTGAATTTGCCATTAATGCCTTCATTACATGCTACAAACTATACATTAGACCTTGAAAAATGCAGAGGTATCGATACTTGGTGAGAATGTATTGATACATTGATAGTCTTCTCAGAGATTTTTTGACGCTCACATTGCATGTATCAATACTTTATTAAAGGGTATAGATACTTAGTTTGACTTCCTTTCTACGTGCGTATCCTTGACGTTGCATATATCGATACTTTGATGAGGGGTATCGATACTTTTTTGGTTTTTGAATTTCACATTCTACCTTTGAATGATTGTATCGATACTTTTAAAAATGTATCGATACTCTTCACGTCTATGACTGAAGGTACCCATTCGTTTGAATGAATATATCGATACTTTGAGCGTCTACAATCAGTTGTATCAATGCTTTGGATTGATTTTACTATGACCATATTAATACTTCGAAAAGTTTCAGTCCTGTACATCTTTTTTGATAAACTATATCGATACTTTTCAAAGGATATCGATACTTTGAATATCTTGTCTTCGATGTATCGGTACTTTCATGTAATATATCAATACTTCTTCATGACATATCGATACTTTAATCTTTCAAAGGTCTGATGTATCGATACTTTGTCTCTTGAGTTTGTAAACCTGCACTTAAATAACTTTCTTGACAAATTGACTTGCAGTATTTATCAAATTAAATAATTTAATTAACTTTAATTCATACAATAATTCATTCATAATTTCATTTAATAAAAGATGTATTCACAAATTAATTTAATCATGTATTTAAATAATTTTCATTCATCATCAAAAACATAATAACATATTACTTGTAATATATTTTAACTAATAGAACGTATTTTTTTGGATTCATAGTGATTGTTATATGGCCGATTGCTAGAGTTGAGGTGTGATAATAATTTCTAAAGCTTTAAAATAAAAATGTAAATCTCAAATTCTTAAATACACTCCAGTGAACTCTAAATTTTTAAACATGTGAGTTGAGAAAAAGGATTATACCTAAATAGATTTTAGTGGGCTAGCTGTCCTTTTCGATGATTACTCTGTCTAACAGTAATTTCGAGCTATCAGTTGGTTTTTCTATGCATATGAAAATAAATGATCACCTATTAAAATATGCTTTATATAAAATGATTAATTCGTGATATATTATTTAAAAATCTTGTCCACTATTAACATTGATCTCAAATAGCCATGTGTTAATATCCATGAATATCTTGGATATTATTATATTTCTCATAGATGGACTAACTCTATATCACACTAATACCAACCTTTTTCCTTATACCTGTCCTACCTATGGTGCACTCACCTAAGTAACTTCTATGTAGGTTTGCCCTAGGCTACTACTTATTCCATTCACCTAAACAGCCTCTACCTAGGTCTACTTAGTCTACCTCTCTGTACTTATAGTCATTATATAAACTTAGCTCACTGACTATACCTTTATATGTATGCATTAATATACAAACCAAAATGATGAGCATAAAAGTCTCAATAAAAGTATATGTTTTATTATTCTCATAACTTCATAACATTATTATAAAATCCAAATGATCTTTTAAAATTCATCCTCATATATCAATCATTTATATATGATATGCAAATGTTGAAAGTAATCATATTATCAATTCACATCATAACTTGGCCTCTAGAGCCTCGTACAGGCATTATACAAACCACAGGCCATCATTCGCAGTTTTTGAAATTAATTTATATCTACTTCCCATTCAAATAGAAACATAAGTCTCTAAAGAGAAAATATAAAACAAAGTTCATTTTAATGAAACATTTAAAACATAATTTAACCTATAAAATATTTTAAAGGAAATGAAAAACAAATAAAAGTTCACTCACATTTATGAAGGGTATGCATTCCCTATAAATTCTCAAGTTGCACTGGCTCCTTTCTCACGCGATCAATATCTATTTCATACATATACCATTAACCATATTAATTCTTATATCCCAAATAATATCAATGCACTTTTATATGTCAAACTTATGATTCTTAACTCGGGTTTCCTAGTTAACACTTTATCATTGAGGCTTAATTCATTTTTCGATCATTTAACTGATTTTTAATAATGAAATTCCATGACTATTCATATAACAATATCTATTTATTTAAAACCTAATTTAAATTCCAACTCACCACTAAATAGGACCTCCCTAGATAACTTTCTGTCTTCCTACAATTTAGTGTCTAATTTATTTATTCTATACCTTAAATAATATAATACAAATCAATTTATCAAAATTAATCTTTAATTCCTAAAATTTCCCAATTGAACAATAAACTCTAAATTTCAAACTCTTTAAAACATCAAATTAACATTTAAAATAGGTTAAGGATTTTACCAAAGATGCAATTTATGCCTTGGAAAGCTTCAATTATTGTCGATTTCGAAAACCCCCAAATTTGTTGTCATTTAATTTCTTGCTCAAATCACTAAATGTGGCTTGTAAGATAAAGGGGGATGTTTATTTATGTTGAATTTGAGTGAAAATATAATATTAATTAAAAAATAAGTAAAATTTAAAAAATATTAGTGTTACAAATCTTGGTGATCAAGTAATATCAAATTATATACTTTAATACAATAGGCAACGTTACAAAAGTTATGGGTTTTTTTTTCATAATTTTAATTTAAAATGTGGTTAATACCTCTATTTCATTTACAAATTAAAAGCCTAATAAATTAATCATTGAGGATACGTAATGGCTACACAGATGTTATTTATTACTTTGTATTTCTAAAGAAACAAATATTTGTTGTATTATGATTATATGAAAAATATTTCTTTAAGTATGACCCATTCAAGAAGATCAAGTTATATTAAAATTATATTTTTCTTTAAATACGTTTTTTTTTAATCTGATGAAAGCAAAATTTTAATCTCAAAATTCGTGTATCTGTCAGGTGAATCAACAAACACTTGGAATTAAAACCTAATATGAAAAGGACACGGCTAATTATTGCTTTTTAATTGGTTCTTTAATTTACTTATATTCTAAAGAAATTTTTGTTCAAAGAAGAAAGATAAACCAATATATTTGACCCAAAGAGATATTGGTTTTAAGTGCTCCTCTCCAAATACAGGGACCATCACTTTCCCTATTCCCTACTTCTCAATTAAGTTCTTACACTTTATCATCAATATTTATCTCAGTTGATCAGGCCCACTCATCTGGTGATAGCTTTCTCTATAGTTGTGATCAAACGATGTAACATATTATAGTACTTCAATACATCAATAAATTAGCGTCTATGAACGCACCTTATACTTACATATTATTGACACAATTTTTACAGTTAGGTTCTAAAGTTGGTCAAACAGATATTTTAATCTGATTAAGTTGCAAAAATTTTATTTTTATTTTTATTTTCATTTATTAATATTTTATTTTTTTAAAATATTTTTCAGTACTCTACTGTAAAAAACTAACTTTATTATTATATAAATTGTTACATTTAAAATCTGATGATGACAATAAAAATTAAATTAATTACAACAAAAAATATTTCTTATTATTTGGTATCATAACATACATCATTCATGAGTATAAACCTGAATTAGCCTCCAAAGGTGTAGCCTGGTGGTGTTAGGTATGGGAGATTGATCTGCGCTTGCGTTGTGGTCCCGTATTCGATTCTTCAGGTCATCAAACCTTTTAAGAGCCTGGGGTAGTTGGGATTTTCACTCGTGTGCTTGGTACCACTATGGATGGTCCCTGCACACGTATCTCATCGACTAAGATCATGTGCTTCGTGATCTACGCTTGCGCTGCACACATCTTAAGGGAGTGTAGTCGCGTCCCGTGTTCGGTTGGACAGCGCAATGATGACTGGGTGCGTAAATTTCCTCGTCTAAAAAAAAAAAAAAAAAAAAACTGAATTAAGTTATAAATTTCAAGTTATGCTAATTAAGTAGTCACGTTATTGATGGTAAAATTTAAAAATAAATTCGTAACTAGCTCTAAATTTAAAATGAACAATTTTTTTCTCAATTTTGGACCCAAGTTGTATTGGGAGTACAACTCATCTCAAGTCTAAGCTTAAACTCCCGAAAAACACTATAATGTTACTTATACAAGACTTAAAAAATAAAAAACGGAGGTGACCCCAAGGCATCAAGTTCAAGTGTATTTTAATGAGGAATAAACGCACTTTTTTTTTTTTTAAAAATATTTTACACACACGCACGCACGCACACACGCACACACACGATGCATGTGTAGGGGACAACCATTAAAGGAAGGTGAAGTGTCTATATCCATCTCGACTTTCCCAAGTGACTAAACCAATATTATAGTGCTTGTGTAAGGAGACTAACTAGTTGAGAATGACATGTCAACATAGAGTAAGGTGGGCCATATGCTTTTTGGGCAGCATAATCACTATGTCTATATCTTGCTGATGTTTCAATTCGTTCATGGGATTAGTAAGAATATAAATAAATTATAAAAGGCATATAAAGTGTTTATATATACATACAAATTAATGAGATAAACTCATATAATTTTTACTAGCTTTTATAAAAAATATAGAGGTTATGACAATTATATAATACTTTATATTAATTTATATAAAAAATTTGTATTCTTAATAATTACTATATAAATATGTTTACTAATATTAAAATAAGCTTATGGTTAGTGAGAAGGTTATCAAACACTAAAATCAACCTCTTAATGATGTCAATTGACTAAAGCTCACAACTTGCTTGATATTGCTTGATACTTATTCCTTAGTATTGAAATATTTGGGAAACTGAACTTATATGTTTTAAAAATCAAGATTTGAGCATCGGAATCCAAAATCTTCTCCTTTTGATTGAAAGAGCTATTAAATAACTTGAAGTAATGATGAGACGTTAGGGTTGCTTAATTAATCTGCTTGTAACATCAAAATTCAAGAAAAAAAATTCTTCATGAGGTTAGATTCTTAACCACAGCAAAAATCATTTTGCGTGATGCAAATCCTTCATTCACTTATTTAATTAGGAGATGGATGATAATGGAGTAGTAGTTCAAATATTTTGCAAAAAGTTTTAAATATCACATCAAGAATTGAACATTTTCTTCTTGTGTAATCGCTGATTCGGTTGGTGGTAATTATAATGACCATTATTACCACTTCAATCTTACGAAATCAACTTCCAACCGTACGGAATTTGGTATGTTTGAAGATAATTAATCACTGATAATTTTGGCTGAATGGCTGAATGGCTGAATAGAATCAAAACGATACAAAAAAATTTTCCGATAACGCAAAAGTTGCTGAGACAATATTATTTATAAAGGTCGGTTAAAAGTCTCCCATATTGTACGAACCATCGAAGCATTATTATTACAGCAAAGTGCAACAACAGCAAACCCAAAAAAAAACAGAAAATTCTGTACAAAACAATAAAAAAAAAGCCACTTATACTCGCATTACATTTTGCGGTCTTCCATAGTTCCATTCGAGACATAGATTTATTAGTCTTTTAGTTTTCTTCTTTCCTGGGAATTAATTATTATTTTTAGTAATAGGGAAAGGTATATGCTTATAGATTTATGAGATAAATTAAGGGAAAGTCCAAAGGGTCTCATCATCCGCGATATTAATGTCGGCATCAGCATCAGCATCATCAGGGATGTCTAAACGTGGAGGGCTGAGAAGCATTCCTTCGGCCATATTCACCAGAAGATTAGGCATATCAAAGATCAAATCTTCATCCATAAATCCTTGAATTATTTTTTTCTCTGGCTCCATGATATTAGGTATAGCCTCATCCCTCTCAGTTCCAGATAGAGCATCCTTTGCAGCCCCTAGAGCGGCAGCCGCAGAGGCTGCAGCCGCCTGTATATCAGGGGGCGAGGTTGAGGCAGGGACAGGCAAAGAAGCAGCCGAATTCGGGAAGTTAAGCTCAGCTTCTTGGCCTTTTAGGGCAAGTTCTGCAACATCATGAGCAATAGCAGCCATTTCAGGCGTAGGAAATGTTCCTAACCAAATCTTAGAAGTCTTTCTAGGCTCCCTAATTTCAGATACCCATTTGCCGCTGCTCCGGCGCCTAACTCCTCGATAAGTCGGGTGACGGCCAGGAGCCGTTGTACCTTTTACGCCAACAGTAGAAGCATTGTTTCCACTGTTGCTGCTGCTGCTAGGGTTTGTAGCTTTGTTGGATTCAGAGTGTTGCATGGTGTTGTTTGTAGGGCTAATGGCGGGAAGATCATGGGTTTGAAGCAGGAGATGAGAGAAGCCATTTATGGAGGATGGATTTTCGAAGAGTATGCCTTCGTTGCAGAGAGAAGATTTAGCAGACTTCTAAGTGGTAAAGTGCAAACCAGTTGTTTATGAACTGCGATCTGTGAAAGGTTGGGGTGTAAGCCAGCTTTGTGTTGGACATCTGGGTTGGACTGCGTTTATGCGCAGTAATTAATACAAACTGCCTCTCTTAACGTCAAGAATAGTGATGTTTTTAGGAATTGTGCAGTCCTTTAATATCTTATTATAGATTATCTTATAATAGATTTGATTAAATCATTAAGTCTTAAGAATCTTAAAGAAAACACTTTGTTATGTGGGATGTGCCTATTGTGTTTGCTAGCTAGGGTTTTGATCCTCTACCACTTATACTCATTGCAAGCAAATATGAAATTAGTTTTCTATGCACCAAGACTATGTAACAAATATACATATAATTAGAATTTCTATAATAATCTCTATATATTCAATATAAGTCAAGTTAACGTTATAAATTAATGAAACACTATAAGAAATACGAAGCGTTGAAAGATGGTTCGCTTATCTTAATGCAAATCACTTGACTGAATTTTCAGTGACTACTAAGTTTTTATTTAAATATGTATCTATTAAAAGAAAGGCTTGTGGGCTATTCTACTACATATGTCTCCAACCATGGTTTGGCCTAAACAAGTCTGTCTGTGGAACAAGTTTCCACAAAGTAAATCTTTTATTTTTAAGTTGGATAAACATTATTTGTTAAATTAACAAATAACACATTCAAACTGACCAAAAAATCTATAATCGAACATTTAAGAATTTAAAAATCGTCGAAATGCCTATCATTCTTGTGTTTGACTTCATTCGAAGTAATAAATTGTGATGCAGGCAAAGCATTATGACATGCTTTCTTCTTCACTCTTATATGGATTGCTTTTATGCTGTCATATTTCTAAATGATATTGATTTTGCAAAGTGCTCATTCCATTATATATGTTGCCAAACATGATCTTTTATTTCATCAAACAAATATTACAAAAAATGGACAACACTATTGCAATATAAGAAAAGCGAAAAACACTTCGAATCAAGTTTGAAGCATAATTATCATCATCATCATCATCACTATTTGGGAAATTCTGAACAGGACACAAGTATCAGTTTTCAAAGATTTAAGATTATGTCGTTCATATTTCAACTCCCTGAGCATTGCTCTCATATGAAATAGAAAAGGTTGCTTATTGCTTCTCAAATACACTGAGAATTTGTCGACTGTTGCCTGGCTCGTTGCTGAATCAGAAACACTTTTGGTATATAAATGCCCTTAAGCTGAAAGTGCTTCTGCTTTATAAGTCGCAATCCTGTACCAACAGACTTAGATAGATGAGAAACTAACTAATGCAGCATTATGACAAATATTTACGAGCATTAATTTGGTATGCGATACATGATATCGCTCTTGACCTACAAGTTAGAGAAAACTAACTCACCAACAACCTTCAACGCAATACCAACCCTTTAACCAATTGCAATTCTATAATATTATTATATTAATAACAAGAAAATTTGGAAAATCTTTGAATAAAATAATAAAGATTTTATCCTTTCTAACTGGGGAAAAGTGGGAAAAAGAACAAATCCCACTTTTCGAAACCTTTACCGCTAATAAATCTATCAATTAGGAGTTAAATATTTAGAGTTATTTTATTCTAATTTCACACTAGCTACATACAGCATGTCATGTGTGATTAAAAAGAATTTCCCTATAATTTTGAGCTTTAAATGTTAAATCCTTAGAAATTGATTTGAGAATTATTTCGCATTACGGGTGATTTCATTTAAAACTTTCTTACATCAAAATTATCCAATTTGCATGTTAAAAATGCATCAATAGTTTTTCTATAAATATTTTTCAGACGCCGGTTACAAAATGGGGGAACACATTTCATTGAAAACTAAGCTATTTAAATTAAAATTTTAAAATAAACTGGTAAGATGTTTAGTAAAAGTAAATAATAGGACAATTATTATATATATATATATATTTAAAAATCTATCGTAAAAGTAGAAAAAATATTTACTTTTTTATCATATAAATATAGATATTTATGTACTCATCTATAAGTATTTAAATTTTAAATTATTCAAAATTTATATTATTTTATAATATCAAATAATATTGTTATATATAATTATTTGTTACATATACTCTTAATTTTTGTCTATCTTATTTAAAAAATAAAATATATATTATAATTTTTCATATTTTATTAATTAAATAAAAAAAAGGTGACGGACAACATTATGTCATCATCATTGACAGCGAAAGTGAGTTAAGGAGCACAACACCCATATCAACTTACTCAAAAATTAAATTTACGCAATCACAGTTTTTTCATCGACAACGAACGCACAGTACTGCCGCATGCATCTCCCAAATTTTGTAGCCACATAACTATTGACGTTTCATGTTAGAGGTTGTTGATCAGTAAGATTAAAACGGCGGTGCGGTGGCTGAAAATTTTGCGTGGCATGTGCGGTGGCTCCATATCTTCAGATTGAACAATGTTAATCTTATGGTACCAACAATATCTTATTTCGATCATTGTGTTTTTCACCCTCAACTGAACAATATAACGATTTTATATTTATTTAATAAAATACAAAAAATAATTTATTGAATTTTAACAATTGTTTTATTCTTAATTTAAAGTAATTTTAAATTTTCATAAAATATTTTTTTGGGTATTATAATTTATAATATTAATTTATAAAATAATTTATTTTGGAAAAGTTACTTTGAATTGCTTTTGGTAGTCAACACAAAATTATATTGTTTAATTATCACTTTTAAAATAAATTTATCAACTTAATTAATGTTCTAAATTAAAAACAAAAGTTATTATTTTTTAATACAATGTAATACCAAATATCATTTTAAAACAATATTACAAAATATATTTAATAATATCATCTTAAAGTCTACCCAACAGTTATCATGACTTTAAGTCCAGCACATGATAATTCTAAACAGGCAATTAATCATGTCTTAGAAAACTAAACAAGAAGCTTGCCAACGGAAAAATAAAAAGTCTATGACTAATCTCTGCAGTGTCGTGGATAATAATTCTGGGTTTCCGCCGTATTTTTTTAAGTGGAGTTCGATAGGGACATCGATTGTGATAATCAAGTAGATAAATTGAATTTGGAGATATTAAAGGAGTTGATCTGTAAAGTGGTTTGAGATTAAATTCCTGATGGCCATACAGAATTTTGATGCAAGCACTGTTCACCGTGTTGCGCCCATCGGGGCTGCAGCAGCCGCGTTTGATGATATCGATCGACGTAATTGTAGCGTCGAAAATGAAATTGAAACCTATAGCTACAGGTGTGTCCTCTTCTTTGTGCATGCAACACGATTTATGAAGGACCGAGCCGACTGCCGTAACAAGAAGATTTGGATGCTAATTAGATGTTCCAGAAGCAATTTATAATAATACAAACAAATTATTTATTTTGGTGCCCACTTTTGCTACTCGAGTTGGAAAATATACATAAAATAGAGGGAAATTTTGAGTATGAAAATTTTAAAAAGAGCAAATACTATTAAATAAATTATATATTGTGAATAATTCCAGACCAAAACAACCATAAAGGAAAAACAAAGATGAAGAATGATGGCCAAGAATTCTGAGAATTCTATGAATCCGAGCCAACCTGCAATGCTTCTCACTTGCACACTTCTTTCACAGTCAAGCAAACATACTCTAGATGAAAGAACACAGAATTTACAAAGAAGAAATCAACTTTATTTTTGTTTGCACGATAGAACAACAGCATGAGAAGAAGAGAAAAAACAATCAGAAAAAACTCTTAATCACCACACTGCACTTGACTATATTTATGCACCTGAAAGACTGTCATTAACCCTTGCATCACCTACTGCCTAAGTTAACCAAACTCATTCTTGAATTAACTAACTTCAAGTGGCACCAATTCTTGATTAACAAAGGTTCCAAGGTCCAAGATTCTGTTTCTTGCTAGCTGGCACATCCTGGAATACAGCTCCTGCAACTAGCTTCCAGTTTCCAGCAAGCAGCTCCAGTGCAGCTTCAGTTTCAGCAGCTTCAACTCCAGCAACTTCAACAATTTAAATCCAGCTTCCAGCTTAAACATAATAGTTTGCTGGATTACCAACACAGGTATAGGTCTATTGCAAGAATCCGCTCAGCTATGGCACCGAAATTGTATTGGTCGACTATTGTAAGGTCCATTAGTTTTACGGTTCTGTCTGCCGACCAGAACGCCTGTGTGTTCAGTTATCTTCTTCTTCAGTTTAAAAATAGTTGCAGAGGATGAAATGGAGTTAATAGGCTTCACTTCACCGCCGGAAATGATGAAAGTCACTTCGTCGTCTTCCATG
This sequence comes from Trichilia minutiflora, assembly GCA_035590515.1. Classification (NCBI taxonomy): domain Eukaryota; kingdom Viridiplantae; phylum Streptophyta; class Magnoliopsida; order Sapindales; family Meliaceae; genus Trichilia; species Trichilia minutiflora. The sequence continues at coordinate 3,492,201 of JAVXUL010000005.1, read as the reverse complement.
GAAAATGAAACTTTAAAAGTAATTAAGACTTGTGAGTATGATGAATCATAATATGATGATGTGAAGCTATGTAGTATGTACAAGGCTAAACACATTGTGTACATAGAATTAGAATTGACATTCAACAGTCAAATCTACAGGGGAGAATCAAGTAATTAAATTATAAAAGAACGAAAAATATATCATCATCATCGTCATCATCATCATGATGATCTAAGAATTAAATATTTTGTAAATGCAAGAATTAAAAAAGAGAAAATGCAAAAAAAATATTGTACATAAAATAAAAATTATTATGTACACGAAGAGATCACATACGAAGAAGAATACAATTACATATAAATAATTACGTAAGAATAAGTAATATAATCACGTCAAACGCATATTTATATAAGAATAAATGCAACAAAAAATTGAAAAGAAAAATCATATTGATGGAAGAAAATATGTATAAAAAATTATAATCATAGATAGATAAGCATGCTAAAATAAATAATGTCAACACGTAATTAAAGAGTATATAAATACAAAATAAATACAATAATTATATATGTATGCATGCTCATGTGTGTTTTATTAATGAGCTACCACGTGTAAATTAGTATAATAATCAATAAATAATTACATGATAGTAAGTAATATCATTGTCTAAAGAGTATACGTATTAAATACAACAAAAGGTAATAGAAATTTATATGTGTTCATAAACAAAACAACCATGTAAAAATAATTGGATCATAAATAAATAATTACGTGCGAATTACTAATATTATCACGTAAAGTATATATACATAGCCTATGCAACGAAGAACCAAATATTTATATAAACTTTTATAAAATTATGTGTAAAACAAATGATGATGGATACATAAGCAATTGGTAATAAATAAAATAATTACATAAAGAAGATATATATAAAACAAATCAATAAAAAGAACGACTAACCAAATAGATTACAGAACTTAATTAGAGTATATATGTAAATAACTAATCTAGAAAAGTAATATTTTGAGAAAATAAAATTAAAAATTAAATATTCGACAAATGAAAAATATTCAGAGCATAATATTATCATGTGAAGAATACATATATCCACACATAAACTTGATTAATGAAAAAGAAATTGAAAAAAATAACAAAAAAAAAAAAATCATTCACTTGAATAATGGATATGATCTTACGATAAATCTAGAATTCAAATATATTTTTTATGAAAGAACTAAATAGCATAGAATTTTCTAATTAGAAAACTATAAAAAGGAAATTTACATCAAAATCATAAATAATAATGGAACTGGCTGCAAAAAAAGGATAAAATATCAACAAATGAAGAATAAATATTATATCCTTCCTTGTAGATCGATCGCACCTAATGGATCAAATCAAATCCAAAATCATTGATTTTCATTTTTTCTGAATTAATCTAAACTACGTGTAGGGTCCAAAATCTTAATTAATTCTAAAAGAACTTCTCAATATAATTAATTCTTTTTCATTTTGTAAGGATAATATAGGATAAGAAACTCGATTTACATACCTCATGCAGTATTTTAAACACGATAAACTCCTGGTACCTGACAGGATTCTCAACAAAAAAATTTAAAAAAATCAATTGTACTAGAAAATTATTTCATAAGAGCTAACGAATTGGGTTTCAATCCTGAGGTTACCGAATAATTAATATAATGTATGAAATTCATCATACACTGAATTGCTGAATATATTAATTTAATTAAACTGAAGCTCAATTTTTAATTTCTAGGAAGAAAAAAATTAAAAGGATTAAATTGACCAATTTACGTGGGCAAGAAGAATCTGTCACTATTAGTTCATGTTTTTCTCTAGCATTGGGCAGTTACATAAGCAAACAGCCAATGCTTTAATACCCAGAAAAAGAAATTAGGCCTACTCTCAGATGGGCACTAGCATGAAAACCATTTGTAGCAATAATCAAAATTTCAGTCCGTTAAAATGTCTGAGAAATAAATTATCAGGTCATTTATTTTTTATATTTAAAAATTTTAAAATAATGTTAACAATTTAAGTTATATCTCAATTTTTAAATTTTAAATAATATGATAATTACTATGACAGTGTTATATTATTTTAATTATTAAAAATAATAGTATTATATTATTTTAATTTTTAAAATTTCGGTGTTGTTTAAAAAATTATTTTGAGCAAGAAGTACGATCCATGAATCTGAAAGTAAAAAAGATTAATTTATTAACCTATGTTTTTTACTATATATGATTCATGATATTCAAACTTATACCAGAAAAATTTTTGGTACCATTGCAATTGCATCACGAATAACCATGGCTAGAATATCAGCACAAGAAACGACACTAGGACACTTCTTTTCTAATGCAGCTTTAACGGCATCAATAACATGGAATCCTCTTATTCCTAACTTAGGAATTTCATCCTTTTCAGATTTTTTTTTTAGAGAATTCAGTAGCACAGAGCCATCACATCGTTGCAATCATCTATCTATCTATCTATCTATCTCTATCCTGTTAAAATTTGCAGACATGAAAACTAACACACTTCAAGCAATTAATTAAATATTACTGCCTGAAGAAGTTATTAATTAAGCACTAATCAGCAGGATAAAACTAGCTTAATTACCCTGACAAAACAATCATGAAATTGCATCCTTAAAATAGGAGCTGCAAGTGTTGGCACAGGGGAAATAAGTTGAAAAGTTGTTTTGACAACGATAGCCTCCATTTCGGTAAACTCTTTTCGTAGAACCCGAGTTTTAAACACTGTGCATGTTAAGTTTGTTAACCCCAATGATTTAAACAAACAAGCAATTGAGAATGGATCAAATTAGCAACCAAAGATGAACGAAAGAAAAGTGCAGAAATCTAAAAGAAAAGCACTAAGAATGACCAGTTAGAGGAATGATGAATAAAGAAGCTTTTGGCTGGCCACTGTTTGTTGTAGCAAGCTACTGAGAAATTAAGAAGTTAATTACTCTAAGCTTAGAGTTGGTGTAAAACGTATGCCCGGATGAGTTTTTTATAGTGAGATTGAGGGCTTTTACAAATGTCATTGACATACTTTCACTCAAGTATATCTATATGATGAATTATATAATAGATTTGATAATGTTAATAAATAAAAGCTGACATTCAGCAATTTGATCATTTAAGTTAGAATGTTTTAATTATTGCTTATGCAAGACCCTAGCTATTTCTTTTGGTTAGACAAAATATAGCAAGTGGAAATGAAGCTCGTAAATTTTGATTTTGGAAGCAATAGTGGGTCTGCCTAAGACACACGTAAAAGATAATTAAGTAACAAAAAGATATATTTATTCTCTTTCAAAGTGTTCATACAAAGCAGTTGATGCTTCACTTTCTACCAACTATGTGATACGACAAAAAATAAAAATTACCATAATGTTACCTTAGAAAGGTATATTAATTTAGTATGTTGAATCTCTGTTAATCTAAATTTTTCTTTGAGCAAATGTAGATTATTTATTGATAGCTAATAAAACTTTTTCAAGAAAAAAATCTAATTAGTAATTTGAGATGTGGTCTAGTAAAAAACAGGAATCAAACTACCATTAACAGCTAACACATGGGAATTGAAATACAGCGTGGGCGTGACTGTACAAAAATGGAAAGACAAAAATGATTGCTAATGTTTCTCAAATACACAAAAGAAAATTAGTAGACTTGAGGATAAGGTGGACCTAGGAGCTAGGAACATATACTGAAGCTGGCTTAACTCACCATTTATAAATAATTATATACAACTTGCATTTATCATTCTTTTTATTGATAGTCAATGTAATATATTCAATTAATCCAACCAAGATATTGTTCTTCTCATTTGGGAATAAAATGACAAGTTCAACACTCAAAGACCTAGCAAGAAATAATCAGTCGCTGTTCTGAAGGTTTAGTTTATACCATCATACCAAACTGAAAAGCCATCGATATGTATTCATTAATGGTAGCTTAGATTTAGTATATTTAGAGATCGGAAGGAGTGAGTGCAAATTAGTTCTGAACATTGTCTTGGGCAGCCACTCAATTATGAACCCATTTGCATGATTTTCTTTTGGTTAATCATGAGCAACTGCTCCTGTACGTTTGCTTTCCGGTTTTTAGTGTAGACAAGCTATGTCAAGAATCCTCGGGTTGGAAGTCCGCCGGGAGGACCAGCACCAAATATATATATATATATAAGCACCAAATATATATATATATATATATATATATAAGCACAAAATATATATATATATATATATATATATATATATATATATATATATATATATATAATACATGAGGTGGCTTGATTAATGTCGATTTTATGGAGTCTTTGACATGTTTCTTCATTGCTTGCGAACTTGTTATTGCAATTAGAAAAATTAACTATGTCTTTCCTCTTTAGTTTTAAAAAAAATAACATAATGACATATATTTTAAGTGGGTAAATCAAATTATAACTTCTAATCATAAGTATCTATTGCAGAATACTTTTTGGGCCTATCTCTTCAGCCAATTGCAGGCTCAACGTCAACAAATTAAGATTTTTTTGTGTGTTTGTGCATTGCACAATAATTACATTGCACGCCCAATTCAAAATTTATCTATTTTTCTAAAAAGCATTTAACACTTATGTGCTTTTTTTTTTTTTCATTTGTGGTCAAAATTTATTTATTTTTATAATATATTTTTCTTTATTAACTACCAATCACAATAATATATATCTGCTGAAGTGAAAGTTAAGATAAAGAGAATCCTAGTTTATTCATCATATATGATCAAATAACAAACAATCTCCATTTTAGAATTGATGAAAACTCAAAATTTTCCTGTCCATTTATCAAAGTTTTCCTGATAATGGGTCTTCAGGAACTGTCCTGGAAATCAAAATGAAGATACAATAACTCCTTGGAATCCCAATTACTTGACAAACTCTTGCTTAATCAGATTGGGAGCTTGTCGATGGACTGGATATGGAAGATTATCCCATTATCACAGAAGGTACAAAAATCGACCTCATTGTCAAACCCATCTTCGAATCTCCATTAAACCAACATGGAAAAATCCAAATCACAATCAAATTCTCTTCCGGACAGTTTAACATAGAAGTTGACAGAACAGAAACTGTGCGTATCTTGAAAGAAAAAATCCACAGAGTGGATGGTACACCTATCCGAATACTACTACTTTTCCTTTGTGGGATTGAGTTGGATGAAGATTTTCGTAATCTATCGGAGCTCAAGTATGGAATCCGTGAATTGTCTGAAATCATTGTGTTTTTAAAAAATATGAATCGTTTGAGAGATAATCCTCCTGTGAGAGAGGTAAGTATAGCGGTGCAAACTTCTTCTAGCTTACTTAATGGAGCTAGCATTCCATTTGAAATGCAGGATTCGAGTACTGGTAATGATATGAGGCAGCAGTTATCGAACATAAAAATTCTTCCGCAAGATGATTATATTTTTATACATAAGCAAAGGATCTTGTGTGACAATTGCAGCCTCCGTTGGCACAGGGTAGAAAATGTGGACGTTCTCTATGTGTTTAAAGGGACAATGTGCGGCTAGGGTAAAAGTTTTTTTTTTTTTTTTTTTGTACCGAGGTGTCTTTACGCGTATCTCGACTAATCGTTGGAGGAGGTTAGCGCAGCATCCCACCACCACGACCTCCCACTTAAATCATGAACACATCCAAAGAATCGAATCCAGGACTATGCGTCTAACCACACAGTCTCAAATTCGCTCTTACTAACTGAACTATCCATGGGTGGATGGTTAGGGTAAAAGTTACATAGCTTTATCTAGGAACTCAATTTAATGGCCTTAGAATGCTTATTTGCTATGAATCTTTTCAAAAGTAGTTGAATAATTAGTATTTGTGAATAGCTAGTACTTATCAGTTTGTTGATCAAATTTAGTAATTTATTATTAAATGATTTGAGCTTTTAAACTTTCATTAATTCTTAGTAGGTTAGTAAGCAATCACACTCATTAATTAGGCAAAGCCTACATTACATAACAATTATATGATTTTTAAGAAAATTAATCAAAGCTTGTCAACATATTATAAGATACTTTATTGCATTTCTCCATTAACACTTTCTCAGAAAATCTCTAACATACATGATAGAAAAAATTAATTTTTTGAAATTACGTAAAAAAAATAAATAAACGATTCACATGTTAATGACAATTGAGGACATAACGATCATATAATAATCGCAGCTAAACAACTTCATGTTTGTTGCGTATACATCTACTCATAACCCAAATGATTTTGCTAAAATCTGCTTAATCTACATCAATCTAGATAACACTAACAATAATAAATTATGGTCAAGAAATAACGAGAAATTAAAAAAAATCACTAATGCCAATAATCATACTCGTTTTCTACCCCAAATAAGGATCAGGTAAACTGAGCACATCAGGTTGAGTAGTAGAACCCTCGTGATCAAGGGTTTTGAAAAAAAGGTAGATATGGGACCCATCACTAACCCCACATTCAGCCAAAGACATTTCATCTTGATCTTGACTCATCATGCGGCTCTGGTCCTCCTCGAGAATTAAGAAAATCAAACGATCCGAAGGGAGTTTTTGCTGGGCTCCTATCTCTCTCCTTAGATCAGCAACCGTGGCATCGTTTTCCACTTGAATGTAGAACAATGTTCCAGTCAATATCTCTACTGACACCTTCATTGTTAAGAAATATTAATTACGAAGAGAAAATTGAAATTCCGTATTCGTTTCAGATTAATTTAAGAGAGAAAATCGAGTAGAGAGATCAAAGAATTGAAGAATTCAAGGTGGTCACGTTTTCGGCATTCTTATAGCATTTAACCTAATTGTAATTGAAATTTTAGTTAATTGCTTTGCCACAAAACATGCTGGATGCCCTACAATCTGATAATAAAACATAAAAAATCAGGCCTAATTATAAGATGGGCTGTGCTGGCCATGCAAAATCAAATACTAACTGAATTAATCATATTTAATGCCTAGAATCTGTCATGGGCAAACATTTGTTAAGAAAAAAAATGTTATATTTGGTAATAATGTGTGATATCGTTAATTTCAATTCTAATTTGAATTAATCATATTTAATACCTAGAATCTGTCATGGGCAAACATTAGTTTAAGGAAAAATATTATATTTGGTAATAAAGTGCGATAACGTTAATTTCAACGCTAATATTGTAAATTGATTATAGGTAAATATTTATTTTCATTGACAATTGTTACTGCAATATCCCCATGTTAATTCTATTAATTTATTGCCATATTAATAGCACTATTAACCCAATGACCTGAAATACTACAATATATTATTTCAATGTCAATTTTAATACAAATTCATGTAGGTTTGTGATAGAAAAAATACAACTGACAACATGGAGGCATCAATCAAACGAAATTGGTACTGCAAACCCATATAATATATCATATTACTTTTGGATATAGAAGTCTCTGAGCAAGGAAGAGAGATCACCAAGGATCTTAACTCATAGGCTAAAGGAAAGGTAAATAAACTACTAACAAATAATTTCTAGGTGGAAGCTAATGGATAGCATATATAGGTATACCAAATAAATTATCGGCACGTGAAAGTGAAGAAAATCTAGCTAATCGACATGGGTAGTGACTTGAAATTCCAACTTGCAGACATCCTTAAAATTCAAATCCCGGAGCTGATCGACCTTGAACTTTCATCATATAATGATAGTTCTATGGAGGAATAGCACCGGCCTTTGTGCATAAAGCCACTAATGCCGGTGCATGCCTGTAATAATCCTGTCCTTCAATCAAAAGCAAAGGGAGATCCTGAGGGCGTCGATACCAAACAACACTTTAAGGTACCAAATCATCGACCTCAGCCTTCTTCCAAAAGTGCTTTCCCCGCCATCTTTTAATATTTAAACACTACAAAGCCAAGCCAGTGCCCAGATGGCCCAACATGAACTTCTGAACAATGCTTACAAACTTATACTGGGTAAACCCACAACAATCTCTTCACACGTGATCTTAACGCTTCCTCCCATGCCTTCAAAGTTCCACTGGCTATCAATGTCAGGTCCTCAGGTGACAAAGATTCAACTCCGTGAAGCCCACCAGCAACACAATCAGAGCCCCAAGTGCTGGGATACAGATTTTCAGAATTGGGATCGGCCCCTGCCTGCCAGCATAACTCAACAACAGTAGGAACACGGTCCAAGTCAAATCTTTAGTTGTGTTCAATCACAGGTTGTTGAAACATGTTACAAAGGTGAAAAGTTTCCACGGGGACGAGTGTATCATTTAAACCACCATTAACCAGTTTCTTGGGTAGGTGCCTAAACACACCACAGGTTTGAATTAAGTGACCTTTCTCTCCAATGTACACTTCTAGGCAGAACCTGCATAAGTATTTCACATTTTCTAGAACTAATTTCTTTATTGATCAATATCAGTACTTCTGCATAAAGAAGGTGGAAAATCACAATGCATTTGAATAAATTCTCTTTCAAATGATTACACCAAATAGACAATTTATTGTAGAAACACAACTGAGAGATCTTTGGAGGAGCAACTTAATATACTTACAATTCTGGACTTGGAAAAATTTAAGAAGGGTGGAGACGACTTGAATTAATAAGTCTGGCTTTAAGAACCTCCTCTGCTACTGGAACCATGCACCGAAGCAGATAGTTCTCTTGATTTTTTATTCTCTTAAGAATCATAGGTCTAAGTTTCGTTAAGTCCGATTTTGAACTGTAAAACCGTTGACCATTCGACAACTCCAGCAAAAGATCTACCCATACTTTCTTCCTCGAGGCCATCAATGTTAGCCTATGTATTGAATATATAATATCTTTAACAGTAAAACACCGATAATTTACATCAAATACTTTTTGCTTATATATAATACATCTATTTAATCAACCTTCATTAAATGAAACCATAACCAAAGAAAAAATAAATACCAAAACCAAAGAAGCTTACCTCATACGGTACCCCATTAGTTGAGTTTGCTAATTACGATGATTGTATTCATTTCATGTAAGAGCAATTAATCAGGGTTCAGATAATAGAATGAAATGCATCTATAAAGGACCTGCAATTTTTATAAGCTTCGAGTTTTTTCTTTCTTTTTTTTCAAAACCCATTTACAAACCAGCATGCAAAAAACTCTCTCTCCTCAGATTTCCATCCATTTTCAACATATGTGCTTAATTTTGTTATACCACCCAAAATCAGGTGCCAAAATACATATTTTTTCTATTATATCCAGTCATCATCAACCACAGCTTTCAAGCAAGAAAATCACAATATAGGATGATAAAATAATAAGGATAACTTGCTGGAGTTTATACCGGTTACTTCTACCCAATTTATGCTGAAAAAAAAAGAAAAAAAAAAGAAAAAAGAAAGTCAGAAGTCAAACCATATTAAATCCGAATACAGACCAGAATTATGTTGAAAGAGACATATCTTATATGGCATAATAGATGAATGAAAACCCACATACAAGATTCATATCAAACTTGATGAATTCACACACACACACACACAAAAATACATACATACATATATATATATATATACATATATATATATATATATACATATATATATATATATATATATATATATACAGAAAAGGAAAGGCGTTATAAACATTAAAAAGGAGAGCTCAACTTAGATATGAATACTTAGATATGAATCCCTAAAGCCTACTCCATATATTCAAGTTATCAGTACAAAAAGTGCAGGCAAACATCTGACTAATTTCTTTAAATACTAGCTAAAATCTGCATCATACGACTTTAAAGTCAATATCAGTTGAAGAAGAAACATATAGAAACCATAAATTATTATTATTATTAAAATACATGTATCAACATTAAAGACTCGACCAAGAAACTAAAACTTAGTTTTCTTCGCTCATACTTAGTTTTCCTTGTTCATAGTGAAAGATTTTTAAATGCATGACTCAAACAATTCATCAATGGTCTGAAAGAGTCGAAAGAAAGTACAAGAAAAAGTTTTAGCTTTAAGCAGCTTTGAATGGATTAAGAAAACACACAGCACAATTTTAAAAAAATGATGAGTTTGCAATCATATATGTACAGTGTTATTATCTATTGAATCTTGAAGATGATGAATAGATGAAGAGAGTGAAATAGAAAGGAAAATTCTTATTTTATTATTTCATCTAATCTGAAAATAATATACACGTCTCAAAGAGTATTTAAAGAAAACTAAAGAAAGCTGAGTAACTAAAAGGTAACAAACTAACAGACTCCACAAAACTAATTAACTAAAACAGGACTACACATCAGCATTCAGCCAGCTCCACGTGCATTCAACCAGCTTGTATTCTCCACGTCACGTGCAACTGGCATTCTTATGATAGAACTATGATAGAACACATTAAAACTCCCCCTCAAGATGGCTTGTAAATATTGAGAATAACCATCTTCGACAGAAGAGTCAGTAAGCGAGAGGATGGTAGGGTTTGGTAAACAAGTCTGCTAACTGAAGTTGAGAAGAAATGGGCAGGAGCTTGATAAAACCAGAGATGACCTTCTCACGAACAAAATGACAATCGATTTCTATATGTTTAGTTAGTTTATAGAAGGTTGGATTGGAAGCAATGTGCATTGCTGCTTGATTATCACAAAATAGAAGAGCAGATAGAGAGTACTGGACATGGAAATCTTGCAACAACTGAGTTAACCATAGTAGCTCAATAGAGGCAACTGCCATTGCTCTGTATTCTGCTTCAGTTGAGGATATGGACACGGTTGTCTGTTTCTTAGATTTCCATAATACTAATGCATCTCCAAGAAACACACAAAAACCAGTAATTGATTTTCTAGAGTCTGGGCAAGTGCTCCAATCAACATCTGAAAATGCTTTGAGCTGAAGTGAAGAGGAGGATGAGAAGAGCAATCCTTAACCTAGAGTACACTTCAAGTATCGAAGAATCTGATATGCAGCATCCAGATGAGGTTGTCTAGGTTGAAAAACAAATTGGTTGAGGTTATGAACTGCATATATGATATCAGATCGAGATAATGTAAAGTACAATAACTTCTCAGTGAGTCTTCTGTATTGAAATGGATCTGGAACTAAATCACCATCTGTGGCAGAAAGATGTAGTTTAGAAGTCATGGGAGTGTTTGCAGGTTTGCAGCCAAGAAATCCAGCATCCTTTAGAAGTTGAAGAGTATAATGTCTCTGTGAAAGAACAATGCCAGTTTTTGATCAAGTAATCTCCAAACCTAGAAAGTATCTTAATGATCCTAAGTAATTGAATTTAAACTTACTTTCTAGGAAGTGTTTGGTGGACTGGATTTCAGAAAAAGAGGGACCAGCTACAATAATATCATCAACATAGACAAAGACATCAACAAATGAAGAACCTGAGCCCTTGACAAATAAGGAATAATCAGATTTTGATTGCATAAACCATGGCTGAGAAATAATTGAGAAAATTTTGAATACCACTGCCTTGAATCTTGTTTAAGACCATAAAAGGATTTGTGAAGCTTGCAAACTAAAAGACTGGTATTGCCTGATTTGGAATGCTCCCCTTGTTTGTGATATCCTAATGGAAGATCCATATACACTTCTTCAAATAGGTCACCATGAAGAAAGGCATTATTGACATCAAGTTGAGTGAGATGCCATGACTGACCGATCGGAAGCTAAGGCCAATATAATCTTGACTATAACTAGTTTGGCAACAGGGGAAAAAGTATCAATAAAGTCTACTCCTTCTTGTTGGGTGTATCCTTTGGCAACCAACCTAACTTTATGCCTCTCAATAGAACCATCTGATCTGTATTTGATCTTATAAATCCATTTGCAACCAATTGAATGCTTTCTTGGTGGCAATGGAACAACAAACCATGTGTTATTATATTCAAGGGCTTGTAGTTCAATTTTCGTAGCCTCTCACCATTGGGGAAACTTGACAGCTTGATGATAGAATTATGGCTCAAAGTTAGAAGAAAGAGATATGGCAAAGTGTTTATAATTATGAGACAAAGATTCATATAATAAAACTGTATGCAATGGAAAGGTAATATGAGGTGAAGGCAAGAGTGTGTGATCTGGAAAAAAAGACAAATTACAATGAAAGTCTCTGAGGTAGGATGGTGGTTTGATTGTCCTTTGAGATTTTTGAGTAATAGGAAAAGAACAAGATGATGGAGGTGTATATTGTGCAGGTGAGGGTGATATGGATTCAGAGACAATTTGTTTAAAGAAAGGATGATGATGATTGTCTGGAACATATGTAGGTGGGATGGATGTGGGATCACATTGAGTTAGAATGTTAGAAGATAAATGAGGTATTACTAAATCTAGAAATGGATCTATGAGGTTATCTGTTGAATGATAGTTATGAAATGAAAATGTAGATTTATGGAAAACTACATCTCTAAAAATAAGGATTTGTTTGGTATGGATGTCATAGAGTTTGTATCCTTTGATGCCAGGAGGATAATCAAGAAATACACAAGTTTTAGCTCGAGGCTGGAATTTTGAATGATGGTTTTGAAGTATGGAAGCAAAAGCCAACAACCAAACACTTTGAAGAATTTATAATCAACTTGCTGATGATATAAGAGCTCATAAGGAGATTTATATCTCAGTAAAGGAGAAGGGGTTCTGTTGATTAAGAAAGTGGCTGTTAGAATGCATTCACTCCAGAACTGAAAAGGGATATGGGATTGGAAAGACAATGCACGAGCCACATTCAAAAGGTGTTGATGTTTTCTCTCTACAACAGAATTTTGTTGTGGTCTTTCCACATATAAAAACTGATGTAAGACTCCTTGTTGCTCAAAGAACTCAGTAAATGTCAATTCCTTTGCATTATTAGATCGAAACATTTTGATTTTGCTATTAAACTGGTTTGCTATCATGGTAAAAAACTTGGGAATAATGATGGAGGCATCAAACTTTTGGTGAAGCATATACACCCAAGTGAACCAAGTACAATCATCTACTAAAGTAAGGAAATATCTGTATCCAGAGTGTGAAGGCTCATTGCAAGGCCCCCAGATATCACAAAATACTAAATTAAATGGTGATTTTGCCATATGATTGTGAGAAATGAAAGATAATCTTCTTTGTTTTGCTAAAGGACAAATGTAACATGAATATATATTATTCTGTTTAATATCAGAAAATTTTGTAAGTTTTTCAGCAATTTGAAAGACAAATGACCAAGTCTATTGTGTCATATTTGTGCTGAAGCATTATTAACATGTGCAACTATCTTGTGATTAACAAATAACATCTTATTTGTATCTAAAACATACAAATCTTGGAGCCTTCTACTCTTGCCAATCATCTTGTGAGTGTTGGTTTACTTAATATATAATTGATCATGAAAGAATGTGATCATAATCCGGGAATCAGTTGTAAGAGCACTTACAGATAGTAAATTGACTCTAAATTCAGGTAGAAATAGAACATCTTTCAATATTAAGTCAGAACTCAACTGAACATCACCATAAAACTTCACTGGAATACTTAGTTGGTTTGGCAATGTGACTTTAAAGTTCTGTAAAGATTTTATGGAAATAAAAGCTTTTGTATTTGAGCATATATGCCTAGAAGCTCCTAAGTCAATTATCCAGTATCTTAAAGATGTGAAGATGGAATTCATGGTTGCAGAAAAACAAATACCTAAGAAATAAGCTGATCCAGCAAAATCCTACTGATCATTTCTGTTGTTAAAAACTATGAGATGATTTGATAGAATTGTCATCAATTGTTGATGTTGATCACTACTGAGATTTTTAATGAAATAATTAACCTTTATGCTTCCATTATCTGTATCACTTGTTGGTGATAATTCTAGGCAATTTGTAACTTGACCGACAGCATTTACAGCAACAGGTTTTGGTGTCTTTTGTGCCTTCTGTTTTGGTTGAAAACCAGGAGGGTATCCATGAATCTTGTAGCACTTTTCAATGGTATGACCATGAAAATTGCAGTGTGTGCAGAATGGTCTTTCTTTCTTTTGCATCCTACTGTCATTTCCTCTCTTTTGTGCATTGTTTCCCTTAACAGCAAAGGCTATCGCATCTGCAGGTTCTCTATTTGAAATCACTGGCATCCCTACTTGTCTTTGTCTTTCTTCCTGTAAAACCAACGAGAAAACTTTGTTGATAGAAGGCATGAGATCCATCAAGAGAATTTGTCCCCTTACTTGAGCAAAAGATTCATTCAGTCCCATAAGAAAAGACAAGATGTACTCTATTTGATAATAGAAATGAAGTTCTTTAACTCCATTGTATATACACTTCCCACATGTGCAAGCAGGTCTGAAGTTGCTTAATTCTTCCTATAGTGTTTTCAACTTTGTAAAATACGCACTGACCGAACTACTGCCTTGTTTATGATTCATTAATTCTTGTTTTAACTGGAAGATTTGGGATCCATTACTTTGTTGGAATCTATCTTTGAGATCCAACCAGATTTCTTGAGCTGAATCGGAGAAAATAATATTGTCAGAAATCTCTTTTGACACCGAGTTTAGAATCCAAGAAATCATAACATTATTGTTCCTAATCTATGAATGTTCTAAATTCAAATCACTACTGTCAGGTTTGGGTATTGAACCATCAATGAAACAGAGTTTGTTTTTGACAGACAATGCAATCGTCATTACTCTATTCGAGAAAGTATAGTTATCTCCTATTAGTGGCTGTGAAACCAAAGAAATACCTAGATTGTCGGAGTGATGAAGAAAGTAAGGGATGAGGGGTCATCAATAGACAAGCTGTAACAGACGAGTTTCAACTTTGTGCAGTCATGAAAGCTATCGATCAATTGATTCGTTAGTCTCTGAACAAGGAAGAACGATTGTTGAAAAAATCGATTGAAAGGCAATTTTAACAAACTGGATGGAAGGTACATTGCTCTGATACTATATTGAATCTTGAAGATGATGAACAGATGAAGAGAGTGAAACAGAAGGAAAAATTCTTATTTTATTATTTCATCTCATCTGAAAATAATATACACGTCTCAAAGAGTATTTAAAGGAAACTAAAGAAAGCTGAGTAACTCAAAGGTAACAAACTAACAAACTCCACAAAACTAATTAATGAAAACAGGACTACACATTAGCATCCACCACATCAGCATTCAATCAGCTCCACATGCATTCAGCCAGCTTGTATTTTCCACGTTACATGCGGCTGGCATTCTTATGATAGAACTATGATAGAACACACTAAAACTATCAAAACTCGGAATTTTGGTTGTTAGCTTGTGTCCTCAAAAGGTTTTGTTTTTTTGGCTATAAAATATATATTTCGCTATGCTCATCCAGGAAAACAACGATGCAAACCCAGAACACGCAAAATATCCACAGTACAAATTTGTACTCAAACGCAGAAAATCCATCAGCCAAATTTGTTTGTACACCGAGAAGATGCGAAAAAACTTCATATTTAGAAAGATAGGCTATGTAAAATGTGATTCAATTTTTGTAACATATAGTTGGATTTCATTTGGTCAATTCATCAAACACAGAGTGAATATATTCAAATATACCTCGAAAACAGGGAGGAACAAAAAAGCAACTAAACTAAATTTAGAAGACGAATAACCTAAGGGAATTAACCAAAAATAGCCACTGTCACGACCCGACCCATGGGTCCCACCTGTGACAACGCCACAGGCCTCCAGGGTGTACCCAGTAATACAGGATACCACCTGTAGACCTGTAAGGCTCATACAAAATCTGTTTACCACAAAAGATTTCATAAACAATTTCAAATATTCATTCACACACCCAAACATACAATGGATAAAATTAAGATATAAATACTTTCAGTAATTCTGTGCGCACAATAGATAATTCATCAGAAATAAGTCATTGGGAATCCATCCCAAAATCAGGTATAGTAATTATTACAATTCTGTTTAGTACTTTCAAATCATCAGAAATAAAAAGAAAGATTACAAAGACGCCAGTG
>JAVXUL010000005.1:3448666-3464601 GCA_035590515.1 Trichilia minutiflora | reverse complement strand
ATAGATAAATAAAAACTTAGCAAAAAGTTTAAAACAAAATAATTTATGAATACATTAAAAATATTTTATTCGTTTTAAATCCTTGGCTTATTTGTTTTAAAAACCACTGAGTTAGCTCTTTTTCCTAGTAATCACTCTGACATATTTGTTTATTTTTCCATGCAAAAACTAATTATGATGTTATACAAAACATTACATATTTAAAATAAATAATACGCATATTTATTTTTGATAAAATAATTATCCATCATTAACATTAGTCTCAAATAGTCAAGGGATACCCCACATAACTATCCTTGATATTTTCACTTAATAGACCACTCCATCATATAATGAGAGCATCGTCTCCCTTATAATAGCTCCACTAGTGTACAACTCACCTAGGATGACCACTACCTCAATCTGTACTAGGCTACTAACACCCTGTAGCTACATCTAGCCTACTGACTATATCATTATATAAAATCATCATGAAATTCAAATTAATAGATATTTATAAAATATTCATATGAAATCAAATCATTTATATCAGATATAAATAAACAAATCAATCTCAATGAATCAAATCACATTGGTCCCTTGAACCTCACACAATCATTAAACACATCACATGTCATACATTTATTTATTTATAAAAATAAGATATAAAACAAATGTCTATTTTATTAAAACATTTAAGATATTTAAATTATATAAAATATTTTAAAGAAAATAAAAACATATAGAAGTCCACTTACACGTAAGGAGAGTATGCACTCTCTAACGATTCTTTACTTCGAGTGAGTTCTTTCTTTGTGTATCAATGACTAATTCATCCATATACTAGTAACCACATTAATTTCTATATATTAATTAATAACAATAAAATATTATATTCCATAATTATGATTATTAATCCTGTGTTTCCTAGTTGGCAACTATCTACTGAGCTAAAATAAATTTTTAATCATTTATCCAATTTCCACTAATAAAATCCGATGACCATTCTTATAATAACATCTATTATTTAGTCTATAACTCAATTGAGTTCTAATTTAAGACCTAAATGCTAATTTCTATAACTTTGTTTATATAAATATTCAATTGACAGTCAAGATAAGATCTGTTGGCTTGACACATTGGATTAAGAGTTTTTGTTGACTCTGTCTAAATCAAGTTTTTAATCGAATATCGATGTGATATCTTGATTATAAGTCTATGTTCATAGCATAATAAGGACATATGATCGATGATTTGAAGATAGATTGAGGTTAAGATTTTGACATTTTATAAATTCTTTCTCGATCAAGATACGATGACGAAAGGATATGAACTACATGTTACGTACACTCAATGAAGATTTGATAAAGAATTTCTTCATCGTGATATAGGGACTATAACGCATTGCTAGATACTACTAATAGTCGTTGAGCAACTGAATTATTCGGAGCCGAAACGTTCGATATATGTTCACAACTACATCATGATGAACATTCATGATCACACCAAAAATCCTTGTGCATTGTTTTATAGGAGAGAGAGAGAAAATATTATTGGGAGAAGGAGGCCAAATTAAATACGTATAAGTATTATATGTATTTAATATTCGTTAAAGTGTTAAAGATGTAATTTAATGTAAATTACTTATTAAATTTGATATGATTATCAAATATGTTAAAATATAATTTTAAGGTAAAATGGTGAATATTAAATTAAATTATTTAATGTAATGTGAAATGATCATTTTACCCCTATATGATATTTTATATAATTTATTATAAATTACATATTTAAATTTGATAATTGTGATTATCAAACATATTAAAATATAAGTTTAATATAAAATAGTAAAATCTAAATTAAAATATTTAATTTAAATAAAATTATCATTTTACCCCTATGTTAAATTTTGATCAAGGGCATTATGATAATTGTATCATATTTATGGATTTTATTTAAATTCATTTTATTAATTAATTAGATAGTTAATATTGGTACTATCTAATTGATTTAATTGTTAAATAATTAGATAAATCTTGTTTTATATTAAAGGTTAATATTAAAACAAATGGCCTTTATTATTGGCTAATATTTTTGAATATTTGTTAAATGCCTATTGGTCCACATTTACATGGTTTCACATATCTAATGTAGGTGTGTTTGTATCAAATTATGTCCAATTAATTTAATATATTTATTAGATAAATATAGAATAAATTAATTGAAAATGAAAATGAAAATGTAAATAGAATTTATTTTTCATTTTTTTCAAAGGAAATTAAGAATTTCCATATCTCTCTCTTTCAAATATTCGGCTATCAAGAAGAAACCACAGGGATGGTGGAAATTGAGGAGAGCTCATGCTTTTGAGCTTAATCTTCATCAAACTTGAAAGCTAGCAAAGTATGTCCCAAAAGTCCTAAGATAATTTCCATGAAAATCCATTATTTTCTTTGGTTTTTAGCTACGGTTTTCTTGAAAAACTTACATTTATACATGATCTAAGTCATAGAATCCTTCAATAATCATTAGACTCCCTACTGTTTTTGCATAGGGAGTCTTGATCCTATCTGTCTCTTATGCTCTATCTCTAGCTCCAATTCAGATAAGAGTTTAAAATATGCAGCAAATAAAGTACTAACTGGCCTTATATTATCCCTATCGTAGTTACTTGAAAATTTCTCCTAGGTAGGCTTACTATGATAATGCCAGACTTCTATTATTCTTGCAATCTTTACTTCTACACCTAATTTCTTTTTTACCAGTCTTAGCTCCTTCATTTCCAATTCTCAACTTAGTTGTTCTTTTGCCTTAGTACTCATCTCTTTGTCTATACCAAGACTCAATGTCTTATCCACCTATATTATTAGATATAGGTTTGTCTTATTTCTATTTTCTTTACATAAACACAACTATCACTGATTTTTCTTTAAAGTTTACACTTAGCACATAAGTGTGGGATCTTAAATGACATTATCTTGAAGACTGTTTAAGCCTATATGGGGAACATTTTCAGTTTGCATACCATTTCTTCTCTCTTTTTTATTTTTTATTTTTTTACATCCACCATTCTAATCTCAAAGTCCTCCACAACTGCCAAAGCCAAGTGAATTCCTATAGGAGTGTGCCTCCTTATAAATGAAACATCTCATTAAAATTAATTCATTGTTTTTCGTAAAATCCGTTGGCACTAACCTATCCTTGAACCTTACTCCTCTTGTTGTAGAATTATTTACTTTGTTCATGAATATCCATATACATTCTCCAATCTTTCTATTTGTAGGTCTTTCAACTAGCTCCCAAGTATACAAAGAATTCATTTCTTCTTCATCGTAGCAAGCCATCTCTTTCCATCTCTACTATTCAATGCTTCTATCAACCTTGATGACTTTTCAATACTCTTAACATATGTTATTACAAATAAGGTCAAGTCAACATAACTATATCTAACCAAAGCTCATATTTGCCTATCCATGACTAGATTATAATCATCAGCTCCAGTTTTAGGTTCTATATTGGCTTCCTTAGCATCAATTTCTTTTGTTGGTGTTCTTATGAATTCAAGGGTTGTCATGTCTATCCCCACTTTATTTGAATCCTTTCTAAAGCAATTAATAGTTTTAGAAACCCAATTCAAAAACCCCTCTGAAGTTGCATACTTAAATTTTCACATTTTTGATCTAAATTTGCTTCTGGCACCTCTTTGTATGTATGGACTTTTACTATGACTCCTCTCCTTATTTTATGTGACAAGTACTTTCGATATCGACACTGATACTCTCGAGGCCTTCCTCTTGTTCTCCTAGCTTAGAAGCTATTTGATAAAGAACTTAGAATCACTAGAACTACACATCTTCATTAAACTTGATTCCAAAATTTGAAAGTTGATTTATAATGACCCCCTCTTGAGTTGCATACTTAGATTTTTACTTTTTTGATCTAAATTTGCTTCTGGTACCTCTTTGTATGTGTGACTATGACTCCTCCCTTTATTTTATGTGACAAGTGCCTCCAATATCGATAATGATGCTCTTAAGGCCTTCCTTTTGATCTCCTAGCTTAGAAGCTATCTAACAAAGAACTTAGAATCACCGAAACCTACACATCTTCATCAAACTTGATTCAAAAATTTGAAAGTTGATTTATAATGTCTTGCATCTCGTTCAAGTGATTATTGATAGAATTGTCATCTCTTTACTTCGTATTTAATAGACAATGCATCAAATATAATTCATTTTCTCTTGTCTTACCAGTATACAGTTCTTCTAATTTGTTCTACAAATATTTAGTTGATGTCTCTATTGACACAAGATGGTAGACATTACTATCTATCCATTGGCAAATATATCTAACCACTTGCTTGTTGAGTGTATTCCATTCTTTCTTATTCATGTTTGTTAGTTTGTTACCAATAATTTGGGAATATCACTAGTTATAGTACAAAAGATCTTCCATCTTCACCCTTCATAGTTAATAAAATAGGGATGATTGTACAAACAAATCACACTGGACAAATTCTTAAGAAAGAATGGAGTTGTTATAAATAGTCTTACTTAAAATCTAATCTCCTTAAATAGAATTTACCTAGATATATAATTTAAATAACACAATAGATTACTACAACTATACCTTACTATATCTGTTGATGTAGAATACCAATAGTCCAAAAAAATCTTTTTCGATGATGAAGATCAGATAATACTGAAACCATAAAGCATACTCATTATTCTTAACTTTAATACCAATTACTAAAAAAAATTTTATGATATAAACAAATAGAGAAAATAACAAAAAGGATAAAAGAATATAACATGGAGCATTCTTCTTTCTTAGGTTATGTCTATGGAACAAACTGTGAACAAATATTTCTTCTAAAAATAAGAATATAAAAGAACTTCCTTAAATAATAAATAATAGAGAAACTCATACTCATAAATTACAAGTGAGATTTTTTTTTCAGATGATTAGCATTAAGAAAAAAATATATTTATAGTTAGAAATCCCCTTCTCGATGTGAGATTTCACAACACTTTATTTTTTTTTTTATTATCAGGTTACATTTATAGTACAAACTCTGAACTAATATTTTTTCTAAAATTGAAAATATAAAAGAACTTTTTTAGATAATAAATAGTAAAAAAACTTATACTCATAAATTATAAGTGAGATTTTTTTTAAGATAATTAACATCAAAGAAAAAAAAAAAATTTCTAGTTAGAAATCCCCTTCTCAATGTAAGATTTCATACCCCTTTATTTTTTTTATTATCTTTTGTTGGTATCTTATTTTCTTATCTTATCTCTCATCTCTTAAATTTAAAATTTAAAAATTGATCCTATCCGGACCACATCTAACATTATTTTAATATATATTTTTCAGACTAGTTTATGATATCATAAATAAAAATAAAGAAAAGTAAATATAAAGCTATCAACTCTGATACAAAAAAAGAGACATGATATCAAACTTAGGGACAAAAAAATTGAAAAGTCATACCAGTAAAAACTAAGAATATCTATCATGATTATTTTATTTTCATTCACAAATTTTAAAAAATAACGGTCAGCCATTGATAAGAAAAACTTAGGGAAAATAATCACAGCACCTCTTATTCGTACCTCTATTAGTTGTTTATATATTTATTTTAAAATTATTAATTATAAATAATAATAATCATAATTAAAAAAAATATAAATATATGATATATTACACACCTATATTTTTATCATGACTAATTATTTAGAGTCGTTTTATCTAAATTTCTCCCGTATATGAAATAGACATATCCTTTCAACACTATTCATGCTTGCCTCAAAGAAAAGGTAAATATGAATATCTTCAATGCAGAAAGGACAAACCCTTTTTAATTGCCAAACGACATGCCGTTTGGGCACTGGAAGGAGCAAAAGTCCCATTCAGATAGAGAAAGAGGAAAAAGAAAAAAAGATAACAGTTGAAAAGGCAGTATCCAAGGCCTTGTACACCCCACAGAAAGCTTTCGTCGTGTTTCAACTATCCACGTGTCATCTTATAATTGATTAATGTTAAACCTATTGTTTCCCTTCTACTGTTACGTGTGCGTACCCTTTGCTCCCTTCTCGTCCTTCCCTGCTCTCAAAAAAGAGGAAAACGACAGTCTGTACTGTACAAAACGCCAGATCAAACAGAGCATGGATACGAAAGCAAAGTTATCTTTAAGTGAATGAGTGAATCGAGTTATCGTAAGAGAAATATGAAATACAAAGAATTCAATACACGGAAATGGGACCATTCTTCTTCTCTCTATACATAAATTAGAGCTTTTTCGTGACGACACGATCCGAGTCTGCCGCTCTAAACTCTATATCTCTTAAAAGCTTTCTCCTTCTCTCCTCCTTTCTTTTGAAACTTTGAAGTTCAATAACATCTCTTTTTCTCTTCCTAATTTTGCTGTTGATAATTAAATTCAAAAGGGTCTTCTGTGTTTCATTTCATATATGGAAATGGATCACCATCATCAGCATCATGAGTATGGTATGGCGGATCTTCGGCAACTTATGAACGGTCGACCTACTGCTCATTTTCCTACTGCAATTGCTGCACAAGCGACGGGGACAGCGGAGTTGTTTCCCGGCCACCGGAATCTAACCCCACATGGGCATCATTACGAGATGTTGATGGTGGGGGGTGGTCGGCAAGTGAATGAGTTAATATCTAGAGGAGGGTTGCAAGATTTCAACACTACTACTGCTGCTAATAATAATAATAGCAGCACTAGTGTTGCTGTTACTGCTAGTGTTTCGACTCCTAGTTTTAGTGGACTTGATGGAGAAGCAGCTGCTTGTTTTGGAGGAGATGGAGGGAATGGAAGATGGCCAAGACAAGAGACTTTAACTCTTCTTGAGATCAGATCTCGTCTTGATTCGAAGTTTAAAGAAGCTAATCAAAAAGGTCCTCTTTGGGATGAAGTCTCTAGGTATATGTACATATATATGTATATATACAATGCCCTAATTTTAGTACTTGTTACTCTCTTTAACAAATTCATGCACTTACCAAATTGATCGGTTGCTTTATTAGATTATTAGTTACTTCTTTTTGAGTTCTTCTTGTTACTACTGATGATGAAGCTACAAACAGAAAAGATGGTTTAAATTTGAAAATTCCATTTTTCAGCATTGTATCTCTCTCTCTTTTCTCCTTTATTTAGTATTGAATTTTAAGACAATTTAGTGGAAAACCTCAGCGGTTTATTATTATGTTTGGCTGATGTTATTTTTGGAAAACTTGTTGAAACAACTGATTGCTTTCTTCGCTGGTTTGGCGCGTTAGAAAATTATTAAAATATTAAGTTCAGTTGCAGATCGATCTGTTATTTTCTTCTATACTTATTTCTCTTTTCTGATTTGGAAGGAAGGGCTAATCTCTTGCATGGTTTAAGTACTAGTTTGTTTCCCGTTTGAAAATGTGTGCCCTTCATTTTAGTACCAGTTTTGCTGATTATTGTTTCTAAAAAGACGGCATACCAGTGGTTGAGTCTCATGAACTGGTTCTATACGATATATAAGCGTTCATGTCTAATGCTATCGAAACACGTCTTCGTTAAGTTGGGCAAAATTTATGAACATGGTAAAGAAAGCTAGCTCTTTACCATCGTATCATGTGTCTCTTTTATGTTTGATTTTTGTTTTGAAATGTTTCTTTCTTGTTTTTGTTTTTATAGGATTATGTCCGAGGAACATGGGTATCAACGGAGTGGTAAGAAATGCAGAGAAAAGTTTGAAAACTTGTACAAGTATTACAAGAAAACGAAGGAAGGGAAAGCTGGAAGACAAGACGGTAAGCATTATAGGTTCTTTAGACAACTCGAAGCTCTCTATGGAGATTCCAGCAATTCAGGTTCAGTCCCAGAAACCCACTTCGTTGGAAGCGGTCTTCGTTTTCATACAGCAAGCAACACCTCGACTCAGGCAAATAAAGAGCCTTTTCACTCTCAGAAGCTTTGTGATAGTCTTAGTCTGTCCAACTCCTCCGAATTTGATTCATCTTCATCAGATGACAATGATTTAAGCACTATAGAGAATGATTCAATAGAGAAAAGGAAGAAGAAAAGAGTAAGAAGAAGTTGGAAGATAAAGATAAAAGAGTTTATCGATTCGCAAATGAGGAAGCTAATGGAAAGACAAGAGTCATGGTTGGAGAAAC
The DNA here is from genome assembly GCA_035590515.1 of Trichilia minutiflora. Lineage (NCBI taxonomy): Eukaryota > Viridiplantae > Streptophyta > Magnoliopsida > Sapindales > Meliaceae > Trichilia > Trichilia minutiflora. Next base: position 3,456,438 of record JAVXUL010000005.1, on the reverse strand, counting down.
TGACGAAGACCCTTGAACAAAAAGAACAAGAGAGGGTTTTGAGAGAGGAAGAATGGAGGAGACAAGAGGAATCTCGGATAGATAGAGAACAAAAATTCTGGGCTAAAGAGAGAGCATGGATTGAAGCTCGTGATGCTGCTTTAATGGAGGCATTGCAAAACTTAACAGGAAGACAATTGAAAGCTTCATCTTCCGAGAACCAAATGGTCGCTGACAACCAGAACGAAAATGGGAATGAAGCAATAAACAATAGTGCCAAGTTGACTGATCGTAGCTGGGAAGATTCAGAGATTACAAGGTTAATACAATTGAGAGCAAGTATGGAAGCAAGGTTTCAACAAAGCAATACTGGATGTTCACAAGAGGTTTTATGGGAGGAAATAGCAGCTAAGATGGTTTGTTTAGGCTATGGAAGAAGAAACGCTTTGATGTACAAAAACAAATGGGACAATGTCAGCCATTATTTGAGAAAGACTAACAAAGATTTGAGTGTCAAGAAACGCGAAGAGAATTCAAGAAGCTGCAGCTATTTTCAGAGCAATGAATCATCTCTATACAACCAAGGTCAAGGAGGAGCATACTGTGAAGTAAACGAACAAGGACCTGAAACTGCAAGACTTCAACTAAATGATAGCTCCTCTCCTTCTAACTCTAATGTTGGAAATGCAGTAAGTGATAGCTGCTTTCGCTTCTTAATGGCTGATGGAGATCACTTGTGGGAAAATTATGGTTTGAAGCTCAGTAATGGAGAAAATCAGTGATTAAGTACATGAACAACTACTCGTGATTGACAGCTTCTAATCAACAAATCGAAGAAGAAATTACTGTAAAGGGTTGGAGGAAATGGCTGACTTGTGAAGAATCTGACTGAGGATTGATTTACATGTAGGAATTTGAATATGAAGGTAATTAATGTGGATCACTGCAATGTTGCTCTACTTGTTAGGTTGTCCCAATCTTATCTCAATTTTCTATGAATTCAAGCAATTCAATTATTATTATTATTATTATTATGTACTACTTTACTTAATTATATTCTCCCTTATATATAAATATATTAAAATTTCTGTAATTTAAAAACTTGAATTTATTGTTAGACCTAGGCTCCATGAGGTGTTATGATGTGATGTGATAAATTTAAATTATAGTAGTTGTAGTATGAAAATTCTAAATATTAAATATTTATGTAAAAATATATAAATTCTATTAAAAATTGATGCTACCAAAAATATTTTTTTTACTTTGCTTTAAAAGCATAATATAATCACTACAATAATAAATGAAGTGTTAATTACCAAAAATATTAGTTATTAGCTTGTTGTGTTATTATTGATAATATTTTACAAAGCACCATAAACTGCAAGTTAATAATTTTACCAGTAGTTATATATTTAATATATAAGATTAAAAGCTCACCAGAATTTAATCTATTAATTTTGCAGTAGTATAAGCAAATTAATTTATTACTGCGAACAAAACATCACAACAGAAGAAACATACACATATAATGGCCAAAGAAACTATGGTCAAATTAATATTGAAAGTCGTATATTTTCATACAATCTTGTTGCTGTGATTTGCATATATTCCTTCATTTAATAATTTTCCTATATTTGTTTGGCTTGTTAAGAAGAAGAGAAAATGTTACACTTGATCATGAATGGAAATTAGACAATTTGGAGACATGATCTGACAGGGAAGTGGTTTTGCTGTAAACCAGATGTCAATTGCCAAATGACTTTTTATATTTAATTATAAGGTGTGAGCCTTATAACCAGAAGGACTTAACAGTTCAATAAAACAACATACATATATGAGAATTACAATGCGAAAAACCTCCAAAACCCAGGAATTAATAGCTAAAAAAGACCCAAATTCCATGAAAAAACCTTGTAATTTGCAGAACTAAACCCTATTCCATGAGTAAAGATGTATATATACAGACAACACCTTAGGAAATGATTGAAGCTAACACTTCATGTTGATATGAAAAGAGTTGATGGGTACTTCATGGATAGAGTCCTGCAAATAGTACCAGTAGACTTCCACTATAAATACTCTAATTCTCCTATTTTATGTGAAAAAAAAATCGCTTTTTATAAATAATGTGAGTCGACTCTGTCTTAAATTTGAATGTAAATTTTTTTGAAAGACCTATAATAATACCTATATACACTTAGTAAAGACTTGATGTGATATCAGTAAATTTTATTAGGATAACATTTAGAAACAAATAGATAGCAATAAAATAATTATAAAAGAAATAATAGAAAAATTTTTAATTTTATGGTGAAATGCAATAAAAAACACAGTCCATTATTAGATAAGCAAGAGACAGGGAGTTTTCGTACGCAGGAAAGAGTAAAGAAGCTTCCCACCAGAAGTCAAGTTAATAATAACAAAACAAAGGAGATGGCTCTCATGGCTGTGGCCTGAGGCTGAGGGAGACAACAATTCAGTCATTTTCAGTGATATTTTATCACAACGTACACAGCAAACAACAAAAGTACTGATAAAAGAATAGCCCAATAGCCATAGCTAATAAAGGAAAGCTAAAATCCTAGCCTTTCTTCTTTGTTTTATTTCATCAGCTTGTATCACCTCATCTGATCCAAGACACCTTTTTTTCAAAGGAAAACGATAATAATATTTTCCATTACATCAAGGAAGAGGAAGATTGAAATTTTTTGAAGTAATTAAAAGCAAACGCATCAGCTTTTTATTGATATGACTGGATACTGAGCTTAACAGAAAGTTGTCTGCAATTCTTTGTTATCTGTATTCTGTATCTGCATGCACCATTGTTACAACTCTTCTAGCCACATCAGTTTGGAAACTCTGCTTCTTCACAGTACTTTCTGTATCTTTAAACAGAAATGGCAATTGTCAATGCTTCTTTCAACTTCGATTCTCTTTGTAAAAAAATAAAATCACATATAACTATTCATTTTCTTGAGATTTGTTGTTCTTCGCTCCCTCAGTTTGGGAAAGTGTATCACTTTGGGTATTGTAAGAGCATTTAAAATTGAAGGATGGCACCCATGTTTCCATGAATTTGAAATTTGCAGGTGAGCATGGGCTTGGATATTCAAATATCCAGACCCATACCGGAAAATTGCAATCCCTAATTTCAATCTTTGGTTTCCATTAGGAAAACAAATCAGCAAGCTGCGGCCTTAAACCGTTGGATTGGGCTACAACAAGCACCTTGAGTTTTTAGACCAAAACATATGTGTAGTGCTGTTGCACTATTATCTTATTGAAATTGAAATATATGTTTTGCCTAGGGCTTAGTCATAAACCATGAGATTGGGCTACTTGATATGCATTTCTTTAAAGGTTAGTATTTTTATCGTATCAAAATATGTTCTCACATTTACCAATTACTAGGGCTTTGATTATGTTTGTGATAATTACATTGTGCTATAAAAATTAAATTAAAAATAATATTGGCAATATTACTGCTTAATTAAATATATTTTTTATATTAGTATTTAATATTTAATACTTTTATTCTATAACAATTATAATTTTAAAGTTATAATATTTTAATATCAAATAAAGTCTAATTTTATTTATAACTTTTTAATCATCGTGGTGCTTGTAATAAAAAAATGCCTCGAACAACAAATTTTTTAATGTATAAATAAGAGAGTGAGTGATATAATCACACAATTAAAACTTCCCTTTTAAAAATAAATTATTACTAAACTTCTGATAAAACAATGATAATCACCTATTAACAAAATAATATTCCCTTCCATCCCTTCCAAACATTTTGCGTTCGTCATCTCCCTCAATTGCCAACAAGCAAAGTCTTCCCTTGACATTGTATTCATTCTTGTTTTCCACAGTGTAAAGTTGCTTGGCTGAAATTCTCAATTTTAAATTTTCGTCCCCTGTTTGCGGAATACACTAAAGCATCATGTTGAACAATACTGGCTATGCTTGCATACTCAAAACTAGTGTCTAAACCAAATCTTATTTACGAGAGTGTCTGTATATTTAAAAAATTACGGTAGTCAAGTTTCTAAGAATGACTAGAGGAGTTATATTTAATGAAAAATTATTAAAATAAGATACTTAATGCTTTAATATTTATTTGTTTTTGTTTTTTTGGGGAATGACAGATTCCCCCTATGATTTGCAGAAAAGCCACATACCTCTCTATGGGGTATGTGATAAAATCACAGCCATTCATTTTGTGTAATGGATGGCTGTGATTTTGCCACATACCCCATAGGAGGGTATGTGGCTTTTTTCAAAAGTTATAGGGGGGCATTTGTCATTTCTCCTTGTTTTTTTTTTTGAAACTCGGAAACTCTGACTGTCAGCCAACATTTCGGAAGATTCCGTCAGGGGGATTTAGGCCCTTTACTGTCCTTGAACAGCGTCACTGGGACGGGACCTAAGCCGCCCTTAATCAAACAGACGCCTGGGACTGGGCCTAGTCCGCCCTTAATCAAACAGGCGCCCAATTTAGTTCCCTAGCAGGCGGTATCAAACGACCAAATAAAATCGGAGTTATACCAGGCTCTTACACCTGGATGCACTCCTAGAGGTTCGAACCCAGGACTAGCACGAATACTCTCTCAGGATGGAACCACTAAACTACACCCAGCGGATGCATTTATTTGTATATTATTACAACATAATTTATAAGTACATGTTCATGGATTGATAGTGAAATATATAATTTATTTTTACCATCATTTTCGTTTGGTTCAATTTAAATTGACAATTCGGCTCGATTCTTATTTTAAGTTTAATGAAATTTGAACTACCAATTCAGTTTGATTTTATTTAAATTGATGAGGGTTAAATTTCACTATCACTTCATTCAGTTAGAACAAACGGTTCAGTCTAATTTGATTCAACTGAAAATGAAAAGGATAAATCTAAAAAAAAAATTAAATAGTTAAGGAGTGATGAGATATTTTAAAAAAATCGGGAAATGATAAGATATTAACTCAAAAAATAAGGGATAATGGGCATTCTCCCGTGCAATCTCCTTTACGCAATTTATCATCTTTACAATAGAACTTTCCTATGTATGAATATCAGGGATGAACATTTGCAAATCAGATTAGATTGACTCAAAATTTTAATTCAGTCTGCATATTATAAATTGTGTTTAAAATATTTCAATTTAATTCACAAAATATAAGTTTTTAGTATTCAAAGTTCTCTATAATAAGAAATTAAGTTTTACATACCTAGGATCTAAGAATTGCACGCATTTAAATTATTTCAAGAAAATATACTATTTCTCTTAATTCTTTTGAATTTTTGTTCAAATCTTTTAAAACTTTAGAGCAATAAATTAGATTCTCCTCTATCAAGTGATGCCCTTGAATGCTTTTTCCCACTTTGGTTTGGCTTGATTTCAATCAAAACACTTTTAATTAAATATAGTAAAACTTAGAGTTTCCAATAACTAAAATTGCTCCCATAATTAATTAGATCACTTTATAAGGATCAAATCCCTAAATTAATTTGTCAAAATGATTAAAGTTTGATTAATAAAATGGAGGAAGAAAAATTCAGCCACAAAGTTGAAAAAACACCAAAATTGCTTTCTTTTTCATGTTATATGCAATAAAATAAAACATAAATGGCTATATATAATTTTCATATTTAATTAACATTTAATTAGATAAATTACATGGAACATGTGATTCCATATGTGTGGCCATAAGTGAGACATATCTCATGCATCTTATCCATCTATTTGTTAAATAAATATAAGGCTAAGATTTCGTCAATTGTTGATGTATGGCTTCGCCACTTGTCAACACTTGCTTTTGCCACTTATCAACATTTCTTAACATTTCATTTGCTAGGAAGAAATGTTAACTTACATTACTCATTTGTATATCAAGTTTAGGTTAACCAATCATATTATCTCAACTTAATATATAAGAGCAATATACAAAATAATTAGAAAAAAGACAATCCAACAACGGACAAGATTTAATAGGTTCACCGTAAAACTAACAGTGGACTTTATAGCTGAATTAAATAATTTAATTCTTTTTTATTTAATTAATTTTTAATAAGATTAATTAAATATGTCTATAAACCAATATTGACATCTAGCCATGCAATATGGTCCCCAGATTATAATGAAGTTCAAAGCTTCAATAATGAGCCTATCTATCATCAATTATCATATAATTCAATCCTTCCGTCACACAATACTCTAATTGGATCAAGGGTATGCTATAATCGCCAAATCCTTTTAGATCCAATGCTATGTATAATAAATAATAGACAATGACTTTATTATGTATTTTCATTGAGAACACTCTTCTCAATCGCCACAATATTGAACCCCAACTGAGGATTTTATAAGTCAAATCTGAATTATTCACATAGAGCATTCTGCCTCAAACACTAAGATTGACGGATCTTTTTCTCAAATATTCACATATCTCCATTAATGTCTCACCATATCTAATGACTACCTATCATAAGTCTAAAGATAGACTTGCCCTGAGCAGTATCAAAATATGACGATTCACTCATAAGGTAACCATGATGTTATAAAGTCCAAGGATTATTTACACCACTGATACAACGAATGTCCAATTGACAATTAAGTGTAATTAGTATTTGAATAATTTATATGAGTCTGTTCAGTGAACTCATACTCAATCAATGAGCACATACACTTCCTTTAATGTCTCTACATAAGTAATCTATGAGATCGATTACCCTCTATCACGTAAAGTAAGGGTAGCGTATACTAGTCTTTTTGGTACTATAAAGGCCCCACTTTATAAAAACATTTAAGATTGTACTATTAACATATGGTCTCATAAATATGAACTCATCATAACAATATATATTGCATACATTTCATGGGCGTTATCATTATATGTAAATCAAATATACATATGCAGCAAATGATAAAAGATAATATTAATATAATAAAATACTTATTTTATTAATCATAAGATTTATAAGAGTTTTTATAAATTTATAATCACTAATCACATCGTGATTGGCTTTTAGGGCATACAATTCTTTTAATCTCCGACTTGCACTCAAAGCCAATCACTTCTATGACAAAGCCTATTTTTCTATAATGTTCTTTGTGTATCTTTTAATATAAGACTTTGGTGAATGGATCTGTAATATTTTGTTCTGAGGGTACTCTCTTAATGCGGATATCTCCTCGAGCGATAATCTCTCGAATAATATAAAATCTCCGTAATATGTGTTTGGATTTATGATGAGACCTGGGTTTCTTGACCCGGGTTATAGCCCTATTATTATCATAATACAGTGTAATTGGATCTACAATGGTAGGAACTATACCAAGTTCAATAATAAACTTTTTCATCCAAACACCCTCCTTTACAGCTTCTGAAGCTGTTATATATTCTGCTTCTGTGGTGGAATCCGCAGTACCTTCCTGTTTGGAACTCTTTCAACTTACTGCACCATCATTTAATCTGAACACATATCCTGAGGTAGATTTACTATCATCTTTATCTGATTAGAAACTTGAGTCAGTGTAACCCTCAAGTATCAAGTCATATCCTCCATATACTAAAAACAATTCTTTAGTTCTTCTTAAGTATTTTAGAATTGTTTTTACAGTTTTCCAGTGACTTTTACTTGGATTAGCCTGATACCTACTCGTAATACTTAGAGCATAGGCCACATCTGGCCTTGTACATAGCATAACATACATGATAGAACCAATTGCCGAAGCATATGGTATCCTACTCATGTACTCTTTCTCTGACTGTGTTTTAGGAGAC
>JAVXUL010000005.1:3421242-3440178 GCA_035590515.1 Trichilia minutiflora | reverse complement strand
TTAGATCAGGAGTATGCTATAATCGCAAACCCTTTTAGATCCAATACTATGTGTAATAAATAATAGATAATGATTCTATTGTATATTTTCATTGAGAACACTCTTCTCAATCGCACATAATATTGAATCACGACTGAGAATTTCGCGATTCAAATCTGAATTATTCACATAGAGTATTCTGCCTCAAATACTAAGATTAACGGATCCTTTCTTGAACATTCACATACCTCAATGAATGTCTCACCACATCCAATGACTACCTATCATAAGTTTAAAGACAGACTTGCCTTGAGCAATATCAAAATATGGCAATTCACTCACAAGGTAACCATAATATTGTAAAGTCTAAGAATTATTTACACCACTGATACAACGAATGTCCAATTGATAATTAAGTATAATTAGCATTTAGATAATTTGTACGAGTCTGTTCAGTGAACTTATACTCAATCGATGAGCACCTATACACTTTCTTTAACATCTTCACACAAGTAATCTATGAGATCGATTACCTTCTATCACATAGAACAAGGATAGCATATACTAGTCTTTTCGGTACTATAAAGGTCCCACTTTATAGCCCTACAACTAAGAATATTTAGAAATGATACTATTAACATATGAACTCATCATAACAATATGTATTGTATACATTTTATGAGTTTTATCATTATATGTAAATCAAACATACATATACAAGTGATAAAAGATAATATAAATATAATAAAATACTCATTTTATTAATCATAAAATTTATAAGAGTTTTTACAAATTTATAATCATTAATGATATCGTGATTGGCTTTTAGGGCATACAATTCTTTCACAAATATATTACAATTTAGTTCAATCTAAACCATTTGAAGCGGATTGGATTGGATTGATTTTACATATTGAATTTTGAATCTAAATTTTAAAAAATAAAATAAAATTTAGATTTAAATCTATGAGCGATTTAAATTGAATCAAATTTAAGTTTAAATTTATATCGAAAAATATTAAATAATACTGATATATATATCAAATTAAAAATAAATGATATAAATGAATAATATAATAAATAAAAAAAATCTATTTGTAGAGAAATAAAATAATAATAAATAATAAAATAAATAATAAATAATATCACAATTTCTATATAGTTATAAAAAGCACTCCCACTAAAAATTTTATGGCGAAAAAAAAAAAAGTTTAAAATGATAAATCTACTTTTAGAAAATATAAACTCAAAAATAATAAAAAAATAATCTATCATATAAATAAATTAATCAATTCATAATATATCTGATATTTCTTTACATTAAAATAATTATATCAATTCTTACTATTAAACTTTCTTCGTTGTAATTATTATTTAATCATTTTTTGTATTTTTTCATAAATCTCGATAAAAAAAAAGAAAAATTAATTTTAAATAAAATGAAAAATATAGAACTAGTATGAAAAAATAACATTTTTTTATAGTTGTGCGAAAATAATTCATAATATGAAAATAGATTATATTTAATATGGATTAACGAATTGACGAGTTGATTTTAATTTAATTCATAATTCAATATGCAAATGAGAAATTATAAAATTTTAATTCATAAATTAATCTATAAATTTTTTAAGTGGATCCAAATCACTTAAATTACTAGGTTGAATTAATTTGAATTAAATTGGTTAAAATTTACCAACCCTTAGATAGGTCACCATACAACTGCAAGTATCACCATTTTTGTTATGGAAATCTTTATTTTCTGTAGCCAAACCGTTGATAAAATTTTATTTTTTATTAGAGCTGAGATATTAGTATGAGTTTATAGGGAATTCAGAAGACATTTTTATTAATGTCATTATAACATATGCTGATATTGAATTTTGTGGAGTCTATGCAACAATAAGATTCATTGTTTTTGCAAGAAATCGTACATTGTAAACGAGATTTGGTTCGATCGACGAGATGATCAAAGTTTCGAGATTTTAAGTTAAAAAGTTCCATGACTAAATATATTATACAAGGTTGTCAACACCCTTATCCTTTTTTTTTTTTTTTTTGCGCTTTTACAGTGGTAATCTTTTTAATATTGTTAATTATTTTTAGATGAAATCACAATCCTTGTAGACACTAACCTTGTTTAAAGGCGTGTCTATAACCTCACTTAAAAGGCATTTAATATTAAGTTGCTGTTATTACAAAAAAAATGCTATGGAAAAAAGATTAAAATATAAATATTAATTTATAAATAAATAGACCCTATTAAAAATTAATATTATTACATATTTTTTTACCATTTAAAAAAAAATACTTGTACTGGAACTGGCCTGTTTCCAAGTTGGTGAATATTATGGTCTCTTATCAGGTTGGGCTTTCCTTTGTCTTTACTCGTCTAGACATTGGCTCAAGGGTGATCTGGCCTACGACAATTTTGGTGAGAACAATATGTACAATGTCGGATATAATTATACAATTTCAATCACCCAAGCTAAATCATAATTTGACTAATGAATCGATCATGATGATCCTAAGAGCTAGTTAATATGATATAACATAACTAATAAAAATAAAATAATGTAATAATATCAACAGTGTTTATGATGAAAGCTCTTAAACAAATTTAGCTTTATACAGATTGACAAAAGGAAACAGCAGTCCACAAAATCGTTTACCATCCTTTGGAAGGTAAACGCCCGCATTCCTATGAACAGAAACTAGGTTTAAGCAAGGAAGCTGCCAAGGCCCATTGCCTTTGGAGCTACATGAGCGATGGCTACGAGCACCGAACCCTTCATCTGAGGAACACGAGCCCAATTGGCTCATCATCTATCACAAGCAATGCCTCGTTTAAAAGAAAAAGGAAGAAAAAAAATCAAAGCTGAAAGTGCAAGAACACATCCTCAATTGTAACAAAAACCAGTCTTTTTAGGCCATTCAAGGAACAACAAAAAGGAAACCCAAAAACCATAAACAAATTCAATTTAGTTTGACCAAAACCATTCAAACCAAAGCTTCTCAAGGAGCTTTATTACTCTTACCTCTTATGGGAAAAGTCCTAAGCTATGAACTGAAAATAAGACAATCTAACGTCATACTGACATTTACTCTCAAAAATCAATAAAACACAACACCTGAAGCATTAACTTCAGTTAGTATTTGTAGTCCTTGACATGGAGAGATTCTGAGGCACCCTCGCTGAGCTTGGCATCCCCCTTGTAAGTACCAAGGGTAGCTTCAGAGTTAGCCTTGCACCTTCTGAGGAATGCAGCCCGGGCCTTCTCCACATTCTCCACCTTTCCAGCCCATGCCTTGAGGGTGCTCTGCTGAAGCGCACGTCCAAAGGAGAAGGAAAGCGACCATGGCTTCTTTGTCTTGAGCTTGTTCATGGCATTGAGATTGAGAGTAGCCTCCTCCTCACTCTGCCCACCAGACAAGAACACAATTGCGGGAACTGCTGCAGGCACAGTGCGCTGCAAGGCCGTGACGGTATACTCTGCAATCACCTCAGGTGCAACTTTGGGGGCTTCAGATCCAGGAGTCACCATGTTAGGCTTCAAAAGGGTACCCTCGAGCAAAACATGGTGGTCATTCAGAGCCTTGTAGCATGCAGCAAGAACACGCTCAGTTACATCAGCACACTTGTTGATATCATGGGGACCATCAACAAGGATCTCAGGTTCAACAATGGGAACAAGGCCATTCTCCTGGCAAATAATGGCATATCTAGCCAAGCCATTGGCATTCTCATTGATGGCCAACTGTGAAGGCTCGGTAGGGCCAATCTTAAGCACGGCACGCCATTTGGCAAAGCGAGCACCAGCTTCATAGTACTTCTGGCAGCGTTGGGCAAGACCATCAAGACCCTGGGTTGTGGTTTCACCGTTGGTACCAGCAAGCTCAACGGTACCCTTGTCAACCTTAATACCTGGGAGCACTCCACCTTCCTTCAAGACATCAACAAAGGGCTTGCCTGCAAAATCACTATTATAATAGGTTCTCGATCTTGGAATAAAATTCAAACAATGAAGACAGTCAATAAGTTTGATGCTATACCATCAGCAGTTTTCTGGTAGAGGGTCTCCTCAAAGAGAATGACACCACTGAGGTATTGAAGAGCACCGGGAGTGCAGAAAAGGAGCTCACGGAGAGCACGCCTGTTGGATTCAACATTCTCAACATTGATGCTTGCTAGACGCTTGCCAATTGTGCCTGTTGACTCGTCAGCAGCAAGGATACCCTTCCCAGGAGTGCCAATGTAGGCAGCATTTTTAATGAGCTCCTCTGCAACATGTCAAAATTTGTTATCAGAAGCTTATTTTATTTTAAATTCAAGAAACAAAGGCTCTGGACCACAATAAACTTCATTTAAAGAGAATCTAGAACAAAACTTCAGCACTAAAAACCAGAAAATGCAAATCAAATCGCATTGCTTAAGACATAACACATTTCCAATGGCTACAATGTCAACTAGCAATGATTACACAAAATCTGATCTAAAAATTAAATGTTAAGTAAACTAAAATGCAAAATCTCAAATTAATTAAATATTAAATGCCAAAACTATTTAATTCACAAATTAAAAAGTGCATATAATGCATATCCTGAAATTCACAAAACTAGCACATTAGTGTCAATATGCCAACGTCACAGGGCCATGGATAATACAAAATCAAACAGCCTAAACAAATAGGATCGAAAAGCTGTTGTATCAAGGATTTTACAAGAAAAGGCTTCACATATAACCACAAATCGGTAATTAAACATAATTTTAACAAATTATAAACGAATGATTGAAAGAACGATTAACCACGATAAACAAAGGCGGATCTCTGTGTTCAAATGTATCGTACAGAATCTATATACATAGATTTTGATGATAAAAAAACAGTAATCTAAAAACAGATCTGGATTAAAATTAAAAAAAAAATCTAAAGTCGGCACAGAGAGTAACGAACAATAACAGTGAAAATTAAATGCTACAGACGAAAACATGCAACAGATAAGAAAAATCGAAACATAAAACATATAAAACCTAAGTCTCAACGTCGATCAAGATTCAACAACAACGAAATCAAACAAACTGGCTTCAACGATAAACAACGGCCAATGATAAGATTCACAAAACGATCGATGAATCTCACACCAAACGACAGCGTATGAAAAGAATACAACAGAGAGCGGGAGAATTTACCAGCGTATTTTCCCTTGTAGCAAGACATGATAATTGATTTTGGAGATCTGAAAATTGAAATTGAAGCAGAGAGAGAGAGAGGAAGAGAGAGAGAGTCTGAAGACGACCGACCTATTTGGGGGTTTTAATAGGGACTTTAGGTTTAGGGTAGATGGAGAGAAGTAGAGAGAGGTGGAGCATCAAGATTTCACTTCCCACTTGTCTGTTTTGGAACCTAACGGCGTAAGGCCGTTTGAGTTCACGCCGTTGTTTCCCAGTTAATGTTTACTTTTACACTTTTACCCCTAGTATTGTTATGAATGCATTAACTTGGTTTCTTCTAGAATTTATAGTTTATTTAAATTTATTTATTTATTTATGTTTGTTTTTTTAACTTTTAAATATATATGGATTATTTATAATTTTAATTATTATTTATTTATTTAAATAAAAATATAAAATATAAATAAATTTTAAATATTCACCTCTTCTTAGAGTTAAATAAGAAAAGACGTTAAAAATGATTTTTTAAATTATTAAAGATCTTTTAATCAAAATTTTGAGGCTAGTTTAAATTTAATGGATTTATGTGTTTTGTGATTTCTTTTATAAAATATTAAATATAAATTAAATTAAATTCCTGCTCAATTATTTAAAAATTTTCATTTATTAACATTAATTGATATTTATTATTTTTTAATTTCTTTTTGCCAAAACATGAAGCAGGATGTGTGCTATTTTACCTTTTTATTTTCTGTCACCTATTGTACTTAATTTTTCCTTTTATTCTAAAATTAACTGACATTTATTAGTAGCAGTAGTAGTTGTAAAAGACAGCGTAGCAAAAAAAAGGCTTTCTACGTTTCTTGCGAACAGAAGGGTAGAATAGGAAAAAAATAACTGAAAGGGCATAAGTGAGGATCTCTAAAAGGTTCTCAAAACAACCGTCGAGAAATGGTGGGCAAGAACAGTCAATTCAATGTGAAAGGATAAAAACAAAATGGGATAATAATAGTTAAGTTCCTTACTTTTGTGAAATACCAAAATGGTACAGATTTTAATTATTTATAACTTATATATCCATAATTAGTAATTAATTATTAATTAATTTTAAATAAACCTGTTTCAAATATCTGTTTATTTATAAGCATTATTAGGTACAACTCTTATGCCAACTCAATCATATAAACTAGTTTAACATAATTAATTTTTTTTGGATAATTAAGATATTTAAATTTCATCATAATTTTTAAAAAGATATTAATTAATTATATTATCGTTCAGATATCTTTAATTAAATTATAAATAATTAATTAAAATAAAATTTAAAATATGTATTCAAATTATATATTCCAAACTATATTCATAAATAATAATATAAATAATTAATTATATTAATATGATATCTCATATATTTTTTTAACAATAATATAATGGTATTATATTAACTGTTATAATAAATTTATATATTTAAATTATTATAATTGTTAATATTTTAAATTATTTCCAAAAAAAATAAAAAGGAAAACCAACCAAGCAAGCAAACCCTGTGGTACGGAGGCAGTATCGGGGGTTTGGATGAAGGAAATCCAATTGTTTTTGTTTTTTATTATTATTTGTTAAATTGCCACCCACCTTCTCTTATCCATCCGCCCACCGTATTCTTGCTCCTTTTGCTCCTTTTTATGCCTAAACTCGTGTGCTTCCTTCCAAATCTATCTACACTTTATAACGTGAAAATTGAACCATTTTCGAAAGCTTCTATGATTCTTTTTTTTTTTTTTTTAAAAGGAAATCAAATAAATTTAATTTATTTTCAGTAGCTCGAGAGGATGATTTACAACATTTAAATTACTTTTTTTTAATATTTACTCATTTTTTATTCAAGATAGATAATAAGTTAAAAATATAATTATTATCTATCAATCTCTTACCTTAATTTACAAGTTCAAGTGAAACGATTATTTTTATTATTACAAAATAAAATGAATTTTTATATGCAATTCTAAGTACTCATTAGAAAATTAATATTAAAATATTTTTTAATCCTTAGAAAGCAAATTTATTGTTCAACATTTATATTTTTAAAAAAAATTATATTAAACACATTGTAATTTAGTGTCCTCACTTATTAGGAAAGCTCTACGTGTTAGTGATATGTGGTCACCTTCTTTTTTTTTTATTTTTGTATTTTGTTGTCTTTTTAATTTTATTATTTTGTATCATAATTATTTAGAAGTTAAATTTTATAATGTTTTTATTAAATATATTCGAATTAAAAAACACGTATATTCATAAAAGTAATATTAGAGATCTGACAAAATTGTACACACACAAGTTATATATAATTTTTATTTACAAATAATAAAAAAGGATAATTAATAATTTTAAAATTAAATTATATCATATAAGTGAGGATCATTATTTGAAATTATTAACATTATCCTCGATTTATAATTGCCCACCAATTTGATGATTCCAATATTTTTATTAATTATTTCCAGCTATCAATTAAAATTAAAATTAAAATTTAGACTATTATCCCTTCTAGATATGTTATGAGACTATTTTTGCTTAATTTTCGTAAGAAAGGTCAAATGTTAACATGGTCCTTTTCTTTTTTTCTGGTCTTTTCAATATTCAAAATAAAGAAGTGGTCCACATCTGTCATTTCATAAATTCCACATTACAACATTGCCTTTAGAATCAGTGGTGGGCCCACAGGCCCAATGTTGTTTTAAAAATAAAAAATGTGTTTGATAGTGTTTTGTTAATATTAGTATTTTAACATAAAAATAAAAAACTATTGTTTACCCTTTAAACTTTCAATTCTGGCTCTGCTGTACAAATTATTGTGATCTAATATTATTAATTAATAAAAATATAAAATTAACATAATTTATTAATTTTATTAAATAATGTGAACTATCAAACAACTAATATTCATATTACCATTTTGTATTCTTAATATTATTAAATATAATTTTTAAATTTAATAAATTATGTTAATTTTATATTTTATTTTAATTTAATAAATATTCATATAATTTTTAATAATTTTTAAATTATGTTAATTATGTTAATTTAATAAATTAAATTTTATATGTTAATTATATTCATTATCTAAGTGAATTATTATCAAACTTTAATGAATGTAAGTGATTATTTATTTTTATAATAAAGTGATGAAAATTATAATAAAATAAGAAAAAAAAATGTACTATACATCCATATTATATGCAGTATAACTTTGCCCCATATATCATTATACATTAAAAAAAAACTAATGGCTTACATTTTAATAATTAAATAAATATTTTATCGGAATATATATATATATATATATATATATATATTTGTATATAAAAGAAACTCACACTCAATCATCACTGTAGCATCCAATCGAATACAGGATCAAGCATCCACTCCTGAGGGATATATATCCGTAGATCATACAGCATTCATCCTTACAACGGTATCAAATATAGAAGAAAATCCCTAACATTCATCTTGATGCATTAATTAAAATAAATTTATAATAACTCGAATTTAGGATCACAACGAAAGTAGTCTATGTCCAAATCACTATATCATCCCAATCCAGTGTCATATAATCTATAGTAGGTCAATTTTTGCCAACAAATTACAACATAAATTCCAAATAGATGAGTGGTATGGATGACTCCGAATCAATATAATAATCATGCATACAGTCATCCATACAGTCATCCTCTAACAAGAAGCGTGCATCCAACGCATACGGCATCTAGATGGAATAAGCATGTCAAGGTCCCTTTTCCTTTGCATTTGAAATATATTCTTCTTTCTTTGTCTTCTTCTCTTTATTAATAATTAAATCAGTAATTAGGAAGATTTTGTATCTTCTCATAACATTTGATAACATAACAAGTGAGTTATTACTAATTATCATGATAAGTAATAGTAATGAGAGATCTACAAACCAAACGGCAAGTCTAAAATTTAAAAATTATTAATATTAATATTAATGTCAATAATTAAATTGAGAGTGTGGCTCAATTGATTGTAATGATTTCAACCATTTTGTGTTTATTGATCAAAATAGAGAGATATTATAATATTAATATATTGTTGTCACCTATTTATTGCTCGCTTTATGGGAAGTATGAGTTTAGATTAGGTTATAAAACTTGGCCTCTACTAACTGAACATGTATATTTTGGGTTGCAAAACTCATAAATCAATTTATGATGGGCTTTATGGCAAAATGGATAATAAATACTTAGTTTGACTCAAATTGCAAAATGTAATTTTATAATTTTTTAAATTTAGGATAATTCTGAAATATAACAATTATATTTCTTTAATTTTTGATGGTAATATCCAATTTCATAATTTATTTTTTTAGAATTTAAATTAATTTCTAAATATAATAATTATATTCTTTTATAACACTCTGGTTTGCACAATTAGGGATATTTTAGTTATTTTATAATATAAGAGTATTTTTATTATTTTAATAACATGCATGTCCGAATATAGTTAATGAGTTGTCAACACAATCTTGAGGCCTAATGTGTAATTGGGGATTATTTGGTTGATAAATGGTAAAGTATGAAAAAGATTTACTTATAGTATCAAAAAAAAAAAATTACATAAATCAAGGTTGATAATAGACGAATTTTTTATATTTAAAAAAAATAAAGGGACAGTTGAAAAAGAAGAAATCGGAATGAAAATAGAAGTAAGATGAAAGTAAAAATAGCTTTGAAAACAAAGGAGGACGAGAGTCGAGACGAAAGAAATTAGGGCAAAGAATCCAGGCGAGGATCGACCCAAAAAGAAATCCACGATCAGCGTTAGTCTTGGCACCGATTTGAGGCAATTAGGCATGACTAGTGCCAATCATGACATCGATCTATAAATCGTTTCCTCTTCTTTGTATCAACTAGCGTCAAATGCCTAAAAATCCCTATGAAATATCATTTTCGCTCCCTTTAAAAAAATTTTTTCTTCTTTAATTTCAAGGACCTTTTGATAATTTTTTTAAGCATTATAAATAGGACCAAACATGGGAGATTATTCATTCTTCTCCTTCCCCTCTTCAGTACCCACGATCTCTCCCCCTCTCAACTTTCTGCTTCTCTATAACTCCTCCCTTTTTTTTTTTAATTTTTCACCATTTAAACTTAAATTTCTTTCTAAAAATTTCAAGAACTCAACATCCTTAACCTTTTACAAGCTTTATTTTTGCGATTTGGGCAAGAATTGGTGAAGAAAAGTTAGGGTTCAAAACTCAAATTAGGATTTTCTATAGACGCTCTAATCAAACCCTTCATAAGATTCTTAACCTAATTTAAGTATAAATTTGTCGTTTGAATCGAATCTAAATTTTAGGGTTTATCGTATAATTAAGAATCTGGGAATTTAAATTTAATTTTGATAAATTGGATTAGAATACATTATTTAGGGATTAGAATAATTTAAATTGAGGTTGAATTATAGGAAATTAGAGAGAGTTTGACAAAAATGAATTTAGATAATGAATTGGAGATTAAATTGACTTACAGATTGATAAATGAATGTTGTTATATAATATGACAATGGGATTTTATTGTCGAAAATTGGTTAAATGACTGAAAAATATATTAAACCTCAATGGTTGAGTATCGACTAGAAAACCTGAATTAATATCTATATTCATTTTATATAGGATTAAATTGCTATTATTTGGAGCATATGAATGAATAGAATTATTGATACATGTATAGTATAGGCATTGATTACATAAAGAAGGAGTTCATGCGAAGTGACAGATTATAGAGAATTTATACCCTTCCTACATATGAGTGGACTTTCATATTTTCTATTGTTTTTATGAAGTGTTTTTAAAAATGAGATTCAGTTTTCACTTGAAGTAGGGAATAGATGTAAGTTATTTTTAAAGCTATAAGAGTTGCCTTGTGAATTATATGATGTTTTAAAAGACCTTAGAGGCCAAGTTTTATATGATTTGATAAAAGATTTGTGTAAAATGATGCATTATAAATGATTATTTGATTTTATAATATTTATGGCATGTGTGATTTGATTTGAATTTGATAATAATTTTCATATAAATGATATGGCTAATGGGCTAGTTATAGCTACAAGGTATTAGTAACCTAGAGCGGACTTAAGAGTTGTCACCTAGGTAAGTTGTTCACCAATAGGGCTAATATAAAGGAGATAATGATTTCCTTTATGGTGGAGTAGATTTATCAAAGCCCTTGGTTTTAAAAGGATTTTGATTAAAAAAATTAAATAGTTAGGAGTGTTCCATTTGAATATACCATATATACTACCTTAGCCAATCGTTGATTCAAGAAACTAAAAGTTAATTTAAATGATAAAGAATTAGAAGACAAGCATAAGCTCAAGGTGGCAATTCGATTGTTAGAAGATAGTGTAGCTACATGATAGTCAAATGTTCAAGCGAGAACTATGGTATAATTAACCTAAGATAATTTTATACAGGAATTCCAGGACTAATACTATAATCCATTCTATTGTAATTAGAAGAAACAAGAATTTCTTAGATTAAAGCAGATGGGTAAGACACTGATACTCAGTTGAGAGAGTTAATTATGTTTGTGCTAAAGTTTGTTAATAAAGAGAGTCTATGTATAAAATTCGAGGAGGATTTAAACTCTGAGATAAGGAAAAAGATGTCATTGTCAAGAAACCAAGATTATAAAAAAATGATTCAAATGACACTCAGAAGCTGGTCGGAGAAAGAATGTCAAAGGAATTATTTTAAAAAAGAAAGGATCTAAATATACAATTGGCTTGCCATCTAAGAAGAGTTATATCAGTTGATCACCCAGTAGTGCCTCTGCGATCAATTTTAGAGTGATCCTTCATTTTCTCCTTGGAGTCAAAAACCCTTGAGATTTTGGTCATCATTTTAGGGATAAACATAAAATTTGAGATAGTGTCAGAGGATAAATCAACGTATTAATTACAAACAATATCATTCACGTCTGTGCCATCATCTATGAGTATGTTATCATTGTGGAAAAATAGAACATATGAAGAAGTTCTACCCTAAGTTAGGCAGAACAAAGATAGGTGGTTAACTAAGCCAATATCCTACATCCTAAAAGTAGTCAATAACTGATCAGCACATAGTTTTTAGTAGTAAAAGATCTTGTTTGAGTAGTTCGTCTACAACATCATAGGATAGTCAAAGAACTCATAACAGAGTTCAGACTAGGGTGTTTATCCTAGATCAAGAGTAGGCTTAGGTTAACCTAAATATAATTTTAGGTATTTTCACAATCTTTAATCAATCTACATAAATATTGATAGATTTAAGTTTCAATAGATCCTTTGTCAGGATTTCATTTTACTCTTACATCAATAGGGTATTATCTCTATTAGACTAAGAGATTATGTGCATACCCCGTTGGATCAAAGGTTTTAAAGAAAGATAGATTTTAGGGATTATGTTATTATTGTGGGTGGGGTTGAGTTAGAAGTTGACTTAATACCTCTAAAGATGGAAGATTTGGATGTTATCTTGGGAATGGACTGATTATCAAGGCATCAACTGATGATAGATTACTTCACTAAATAGGTTACATTTAGGAAACCCGAAGATCCAAAACTGTTGTTCATAAAAGAGCAAAATATTCTACCTAGTTATCTCAATGATAGAAGCTCAGAGGTTAATAAAGAAGGGTTGCTAAGGGTATCTAGCCCATATAGTCGACATTACTACTTTCTAATCGATCATCTAAGTCCTATTAATAAGGGAGTTTTTAGATGTATTTTTAGAGGATTTATTAGGGTTACCACTAGAAAGAGAATTTGACTTTAGTATTAAATTGGTTCTAGGTACTACACCAATTTCGATGCCATCTTATCGAATAAAACCTATCGAGCTTAGGAATTATAAGTGCAACTTTAGAATTTAATGGATAAAAGATTTATTCGATCGAGTATGTCACTTTGGGGTTTAACTATACTGTTTGTGAAAAAGAAGGATAAGACTCTACTATGCATAGCTTATTGATAGCTGAATCAGATTACTATTAAGAACAAGTATCCACTATTGAGGATTGATGAACTATTTGATTAATTACAGGGTGTTAGTATATTTTCGAAGATTGATTTGAGATTAGAATATTATTAACTATGGATCAGGGACAGTGATATACTTAAACTGGCTTTTAGAACTTGCTATAGACACTATGAGTTTCTTATAATACTATTTGGGTTAACCAATGCCCCAACTGCATTCATGAACCTCATAAATCGAGTATTCCACCCTTATCTTGATAAGTTCGTGATTATTTTTATTGATAATATCTTAGTTTACTCAAGAATCAAGAAGGAGCATGTCCAATACCTAAGGATTGTATTACAGACATTGAGAGAAAAAAGATTATATGCTAAGTTTTTAAAATACATGTTTTGATTTTACGAAGTGATATTCTTAGATCATGTGGTTTCAAAAGAAGGAATTTTTATTGATCTCTACAAGGTTGAAGTGATAGTACAATGAGAGAGATTGAAGAATATCACTAAAATCAGAAACTTCCTAAATTTGGTAGGTTACTATAGAAAATTTGTTAAGGGTTTTCTTTGTTAGCTACTCTACTGATACATTTAACGAGAAAGGATGTTAAGTTCAGGTGGGACGATAAATATGAATAGATTTTATAAAAATTGAACAATTACGTCACATTAGCTCTAGTATTGACACTTTCTACTCCAGGAGGAGTGTATGTAAAATTTAGCGATTTAATCATTGATGATCATCCCTGAAAAGTTTAATATAGTGGTAGATGCCCTAAGTAAAAAATCTTTAGTAATGGTGGTGTATATTAGAGCAATTTATCTTTCATTGCTATTAGAATTAAAGAACCTAAGAATGACCTTAGAGTGTAGTCAAGGGAGAGAATAACGTGAGAGGAGGAGAGAAGGAAAAGAGAGGGAAATGAGGGAGAAAATGGGCCCTCAGCCCTTTTTTATAAACATGAGAGCAAAATTATCATTTTGCCATTAAGTTTCCTAAAGGAGAAGCTTCTAGAAGAGGGTAAAATTGTTATTTCACATTGATTCGATCGAACGAATTGCCCACTTCGATCGAACGAACCAGGGTTCATTCGAATGAATCCTTTGACATCCCAAAAAATCAAGGGACTTTAAATTTATTGATCGAACGAATCTCTCTATTCATTTGAACGAATGAGACGTCCAATTTTTCTAGGGAGTCATCCAAATGCCAGTCAAAGAAACCAAGCTATTCGATCGACCAAACATGCCAAAAATGATAATTCTCACTTGAGTCCTCTCAAATCTTAAGAAATATTAATGGGGTCCCTCAGTTTACACTCTCAAACTCTTTCCAGCCAACAAAATCTCAAATATAATCTTGAAATCGTACTGACAAGCCATCGGTATGTATGAGGAATGCAAATGCATGAACAGTGAATAAAAAAGAATTACAATTATACTCTTAGAGTCTAAACATGGGGCTCACAATCATTAAGTGTCGTAAATGAGTTTTCATAAATTTTCGCTAATGAAAAATAATTAGATAGTTATAATTTAATAATTTTACAAAGAATTAAGATATTTTTAAGAAAACTCAAATTAGGGTACATATACATTTATACGCATGATTATTTCAATTAGAACTTTTGTATTCATATAAAGGTGTATTTATGTATGAATCAGGCTTTGAGTGTATCAAAGAAGAACTCATACCATACGAGGAGCCATAGAGAGTGTATACCTTCCCTATGCTATGAGTGGATATTTTTATTACTTTCATTATTTTTAAAATATTTTTTTAACAAACTTAAATATTTAAAAATATTTTAAGAAAGTTAGATTTTTTAACTAATTATGTTGGTTTTATAAATTTGTTTATGTATAGTCTGTACGAAAATATATTAGTATAAATTATGGATTACAATTTTAATATATATGACTTTCTAAATGATCTGGTGAATTTATGATTTATCTATTGAATATTGTGACCATTATGAATTGTATAAATATACATATATGGGTGATATGGTCGGAAAGGTCAGATTTATTTGTTTACTATAGTTATAGGTGATAGTATAGGGTAGACCTGGGAAGAGGCCATCTAGGTGAGTGGAGACTATAGGTGGGGTAGGTGTATATAGGATGTGATAGATAATATGTATGACAGTGTTATGTCCACCTGTGAGTTTTGTCGAGATCAGTCATAATTGTCATCACATGACTATTCAAGGTCAACTTCAGTAGTGAGTCAGTCCTTTTAAATTGAACTCATGTTTTCCCTTACTTTATCTTACAAAATAAGTTTTTATAAAAACTCATTATTTTTTATAACATAGAAACCCACTGACGGTCTTGGAGTTATTCAAGATCAAAGTAATTGCCGAGAAAGGTAGTTAGTCTAATGGCTTTATTATAGGGCATATTTTAAATAATGTCAAAATATTTTAATTTAAACTCTCTTTTACATGATTTTTATGAATGTATGAATTAACTTTGGATAATTTAAATAGATTTTAATTTATTTCTAATATAGTTCACTCATAGAGTATACTTTTGTATACTCTTAACTCTCATCCTCTCAGTTTTAGTAGATATGTAAACAATTATGAGATTTGATGGTAGTATTGATTTAAGTTGTTGAATTATAGGTATATGTCCTTTACTTAACTCACATTTTGATAGATTGGTATAATGATTAAACCAAAATTAGGGTTTTCATGCTTTAAATCACAAAATATGACAAAATAAGGTGAAAATAATAAAATAAAGGTATAGATCTTTGACCTTAGGTTTTCTTTGATGAAGATTTAACTCTAAAAGTATAGAGTCTCCAATATTCAAACCCTAGCAGCCCAAAATTGCCCTTGCCAAATTTTAGAGAGAGTGACAACTTTTATATTTTAACCTTTAATAAAATGAATTAATTTAATAAAAAATAAAAAGACCCTTATTTATAGCTTTTGCTTCAATTACTTAAATGCCTATGATAATAATGTTAAAGACAAATAAGTCCTGAAACTTGTCAAACAAGCTTTATAATAGTAAAAGCAAAACGATAATTTTACCCCTAACATTAGAATAATTCCAAAACCATTCATAAGCTTATTTTTATTCCAATTTTAAAGATTTCGGGTTTATAAAATTATTTAGTGAGTAAATACGCATTTCAATTTAATATTATCTTTGAGTGTGCTATTATTCTTATGGATAATATTTATTTTCTCTCAAAGCAAGAATGAGCACTAGTTATTAAATATAATATCTTAGGTTCACTATGATATTAGTCGTGAGTCAAAATCGATTTAATCAAATCCATTTCAAATTGTTCGATGCTGAACGATTATGATTGATAACTAGCAATATGCTTTAGTCCTTAAACTGTAATGAAGGACTTCATTGAACCTTTTCACACATGATTATATATTTTATGTGAATATATTCCTTTCGTCCATCTAATCCCAATCAAGTTAGTGTTCACAGATGTCAATGATACAAACCCCATCAAGGATGACGAGACCCGAACTTGATTAGGAATCCAAGATTGTCTTATACCAGATTTGAATGATGGGACCTTGACCAATTGTTTATAAAGAAACAAGAACCTCGATATAATGTAGACGCTATAAACGGTGATGGAAATTCCGTTTGGTAAGTCGCTTTGAACGCCACAAGAAATAATCTTGATAAGTTTGATAGTTCTTCAAAGAACCAAAGAAAAAAGAAAAAAATCTCAAATTTTTATATATTTCTTCTCATTTTCACATTTTGGAGGATATTTATAACCTTGAGTGAATAGTGATATGAATAGTATTTAGGATAAAAACCTATCTTTAAAAAAATCCTAAAATAATAAAATTCTATCCCTAATGAATCATAAACCGAAAAGAATCCTAAAAATAATCCTAATGCTAAATTGATGTGGACTAGGTTACATTGGGCCAAGTCAACATAAACTTACAAGTCCAAAATTAATTCCAACAAAAATAAAGATTAAACAAATGGATTAAAGCCTAATTTAACATGTGATTAATTAACACTTTAATATTGGGCTTAGACTTAGTCTTCACATGCTTTAATAAGATGGATCAGTCTTGGCTCTTCAATTAAGACTCCTTTCTTAGCCCATGCGCATGTCATCAATTCTTGATCCACAATCTTTTGCACGAATCTTGTAAGTTTCTTGGTCTTAGAACGTGTTGTAGGTCCATGTGATGTAACTATATATTCAATCTTGTGTCTTCTATGTTCATCCTTCTCATGTGCATGATTTACTTCATTCCCGTCCTCTTGAAAAGGATTTGTCCTCAAATCATCACCTACATCAAAAGGACTCAAATTAGTAACATTAAAAGTAGCACTTACATTATACTCACTTGGTAAATCTAGCTTGTAACCATTATCATTGCTGCGCTTTAAGACTTGGAAAATGCCATCTCCTCTTGGAAGTAATTTGTAATGTCTTTGCATCAAAAATCTCTTTTTTCTCATATACAACCAAACCCAATCTCCGGATTCAAAAACCAACTTATGACGTCCTTTGTTAGCTTGTTTTGTATACTTCTCCGTTCTTTGCTCAATGTTGAGTATTGCTTTCTCATTAATTTGCCTAACAAATTCAACTTTCTTTTTGCCATCTAAATTAACTCGCTTAATCATAGGTAAATAAGATAAATCCAATGGAGTTAATAGATTAAATCCAAGCACAATTTTAAATAGAAAAAATTTAGTAGTAAAATGAATAGTATGATTATAGCCCTTAATAATGTAGATAAGGTCCTATTTACTGTGGTAAACAATATGTGGTAAGCAAATTCAATATGTGGTAAACAATCTTTTCATATTTTAATGTTCTTTCTAATAATAGCCCTTAATAATGTAGACAAGGTCCTATTTACTACTTCAGTTTGACCATCTGTTTATAGGTGACAAGTAGTAGAAAATAGTAATTTAGTACCTAACTTATACCACAAAGTCTTCCAAAAGTAACTAAAAACTTAGTATCTATATCTGAAACAATAGTTCTAGGCATACCATGTAATTACACTATCTCTCTAAATAACAAATCAGTAATATGTGAGGCATCATCTGTTTTATAACATGAAATAAAATATGCCATTTTAAAAAATCTATCCACAACCACAAAAATTGAATCTCTCCCATGTTTTGTCTTTGATGAGTACATAAAATTGTACGTATACTAAGGTTTAAATTTATCATTTTATATTTCAAAGTATGATTAACTCTCTCAATTTATGCATATTTCTAGTTTTTGATGTAAAATTTACTTTCTTTGTAATTTTAGTTAATTTTGGTTTTTGTGCAATGAACATAAAAAGGGCATAGCTTTTCATCCAAAAGAGATATTGAGATGAATATTAATCCATTGGAAAGATAATTTATTGGGCTAAAACTTTCATGTTTGGTCCAACCATCAGTTCGAGATCTAAGTTATACTTTTGATGCCATTAATCAAGTTTCATTGTTGTTCCAGTCTAGTCCGATCTTACTTTAATAATTGGTTTATAACTTTTTTTAAAAATATCGGATTGACCTAAGACAAGTGTAATTAAAAATATAATTCAAATATCTACAACTTTTATGTTTATGATAAGGGCTGAATCATTCATATTTGAGGTCATCCATAATGTTTTTTTGGCGGTTGGAATATTTCAACTCTATTTGTCAAAGTTTTCAACTTAATTGTCAAACATTACAACTACTTACTTTGACATTTAGCTCTCATGTTTGCCTATAAATAAGAGGCC
>JAVXUL010000005.1:3410231-3421142 GCA_035590515.1 Trichilia minutiflora | reverse complement strand
AATTTATGAGACATCTTCTATGTGCTTTTGCCGTGCCCATGAATCAACACTCATCGACACCAGCATATATAATCTTACTTTAAGATTATCATCCATCCATTTCTGGAAGGTCTCTCTCTTCTGATGAAACATCATTAAAAGGGTTTGGGACATTGTTGGCTAACTACATAACCAATCTATTCAAAATCCATAATAATTCTATGATTTCATTATCGGACCTTAAAGACAGATCCAGTAATCTTATAATTATCGAGGATTTTATAAAGGAATTATAATTCATCAAATGGATATCATTTAATCAATTTCAAAGTGTAGAAATACTAGTGTATATATCACGATCCATTCAGTTTTAGACTTTAAACCAAATAAAGCTCCCACAACTCTATTTAAAACAATACTCTTTTAATGAATACAATCAAAATTGTATTACTAGTTTTAATGGGTGATCAAGTTCTTATCAAACTTATAAACCTCACCTAATAGTTATTGGTAATATAAACTCAATAAGTCAGAAATACATTTATATTTGTAACTCATTACAAGATATGATCAATCAACCTCTAGATTCTTACACCTTACCTGACAGTTATTGGTGCTTGAACCTAATTAGGCTAAACCCAATACCCTTTCCTAAATAAGTAATAATCAGACCCCTCACTTGATAAATATTGGAAGCCCAACGCAGTTTACCAAGAAACAAGTAAGCTAGACCACAACATCCTGTGAGGGCCCTTACCTGATAGTTATTGGGTTACCCTATCAGAATGCCAATAACTTATTGACTGCATTGGAAGGCTTGAGCCTAATATTTTATTAAGGAAGATTTTATTACGATCTCATTTTATTCAGTAATAGAATTTAAATTCTATATCCTGTAACATTTAAAAGATATTAAGTTTAAACCCCAGTTAATCATAAAATGATCAAATCATTTTAATGAATTAACAATTAATCAATTGTGTGTTTTATGAATTAACAATTAATTCATTTAGAATTTTGCTGACATTTGTTCATCAACTTACTTCCACTAGAATTCTATTAATTTTATAATGATGAAAATTATTTAAAATCATTATTCTATATAATTCTAATCCAGAGTAACATTTCTATTCAATCGGAACAAGTCCGAGTCTGAAAATAAAATTTTTAAAAAATTTATTTTTCGATAACAGAAAACAATAATCAAATTAGTGATTTTTGAGACTTGTGGCTTGATAATCTATTAATAACAATTATTAATAATTAAAAAGATAAATTTTT
Source organism: Trichilia minutiflora (assembly GCA_035590515.1). NCBI lineage: Eukaryota > Viridiplantae > Streptophyta > Magnoliopsida > Sapindales > Meliaceae > Trichilia > Trichilia minutiflora. The sequence continues at coordinate 3,419,882 of JAVXUL010000005.1, read as the reverse complement.
AAACTTTTCAAAAACTTGCATTTAAGTCCCTATGGGATAAATGATCAAAATGCCCCTCATCAAATTTTTATGGTTTTGTAGCTTGGAAATGTTCTAATAACAATTACTAATATTAAATGAAGAATTTTGAAATTTTCAAAACCTTGTATTTAGGTTCCTATGGGATAAATTATCAAAATACCCCTCATCGATTTTTAGTGATTTTGTGTTGCATAATGAAAAATACAAATAAACTCAATAATTTAGAATCAAAATCACTTAAAAAATCAAGTCAGGACGCATTTGGGAGGGCCGAAAATATTTTGCAGCGAAAAATGGGGAGGGGGGAAAGGGGAAAGAGGGCGTGGTGTGTGCCACATGCCCACACGCACTCGTAGCCTGTGCGCCACGAGCTCGTTCGCTAGCAGGCGGACGGGCGCATGTGCTGCACGACGCCTAGCAAGTGCCCTTGCACCCGAGACTATGCTCTGTTTTTGCTATTTTGAAATTTTCTCAATTTTACTCAAACCAAAACACTTCCAAATTTTGTTCAACACATCCTTTTACATGTTTAATACATGTAAGCATGTCCATAACCAAGAAAAACCAATTTGAACAAAATCAAACACAAACTTTTTAAAAATTACACATTATGGAACTTTTGCACTATTTTGCATTTTTCATTCATTTTCAACACACCAAATGTGTCAAAACACATTTCCTACACACTAACACATGCGAACACATATTAATCATCATTAATACACATAACATGCTTATCACATATTCATTAACAGATCACATTTCACAATGAATATACATTATCTACATTGTCATCCTTATAACAACATTGGATTCCACCAACTAAAGCAACAAAAACACAACCAACCAAGCCACAAATCATTGCCTTATCAACATAACAACATCTACAAAGATCAAAACATGCATAATAATAAAAACCTAGGCTCTGATATTATTTGAAAAGTGCTAAGAACTAGTCTAAGTATCCTAGGATCATATATGGTTACTTATACATTGTATTTAAAATTTTCATTTGTTTAAACCATTTAAACATAAAAGACATCAAATATACCTTTAGGGCTTTGTTTGGAATATAGCAATGAGCTTTCCCACTTCAATTCTTTAACAAAGAATTTTCAAATCAACAAACTCTTTCATATAAGAACCATATGAAATCAAGTGTATACAAATAAATAGAAGAAATTATCACAATATCCACAAAATCAAGAAATGAGATTCATATATCCTGGTATACATTCCTTATACCTAGAATATGTACCAAGAATCTATAATGTTAGAATCGAATCTGTTTTCATAAAAGTATTTAAACACTCGCAATATAAAACCACCCGAACTTTTAAACTCATTTATTCACAATCAAATCTCAAACACTTTTATATATTAAAAAATCTATTTTAAAAATTAAAAAAAATCATACATCATCATCTTATAAGCAACATAAGTACATATTTCATCTCAAGCTATCTCTCTAAGACGTATCAAATCTCATATTAAAATTGGTATCTCATTTATATAAGTACCAAAAGTATAAAATAATACAATCTTTCTTTTACAAGATCAAATACCAATAAATACAAGAGTTTTAAAATTCCTGTAACAAAAAAAGTACATATAAATTTCATAAATGCTTTCAGTGGACTCTAAAAACTAAGATATGAGTTGAGTTCAAGAGTTATACTTGAATGTACTATCTTAACATTATCGCTACCTTTCTAATGCCTTGACTAAACTCGAATTCACCTGTAAGTGAGGAAAAAGAATGAGTATACTAACGTATACTCAGTGAGTGGATATAATATATAAAACAGATATGAAAACAAAATATAGAAAAAATATTTTTTGTAAAGAACTTTAATAAAATAGTTTCTCAAAATATTTCTATTTAAAATATCAAAATCATTGAACTTGATTGTCACTTCTCAGCAATTTCTCTGATCAGGAATAATCCTAACCGTTAGTGACTATCCTTATATCAATATCCATCATGCAATATATATGTTCATAAAACATTTTCAATGTGTTTATAATAAAATGATAATGTTTTTCTATTAAACAAACTAGGCCCATCACTAACGTTGATCTTGAGTAATTTGTAAATTCATATATAACCATCGTCGACATGTTTAGCTATTGGTTCACTCCATCATAAATAAGAATACTATCTCTTTTATACTGACCCGCCAGTGCACACATGCACCTGGATGACCATTGTTTCAGTTCATTCTAGGTTAATTTTGTAATTATAATTTTAACCCTCATGATCATAGCCTTCTTAGCCTCAATATCAATATATTAAATAAATTAAATCCAATATATAGAGATAGATAGATAGATAGATAGATAGATAGATAGATAGATAGACAGATATAGATATATATAATCATAATCAAATCTGAGTATAATATAATATTTCATGTACAAATCTAATCATAAAATCATAATTTGGCCTTCAAGGACTCAAATATCATATAAAATCAATCATAAGTCATTCACTTATATTAAATAAAAGCATACATTATCAAATCAGTTTTCTAACATTTGAAAATATTTAAAACATTTAAGTTCAAAAACGTTTTATAAAAGTTTAAATGGAAACAAGTAAGTTCAATTTATTATATAGGGAAGGTGAACACTTTCTGATCAATCCTCACTTCACGGTATCTCTCAAGCATCCCTCATACAAGCATTGTTGCCCATAACTCAAAAGCAACTTAGGAAGCTAAGCTACTAGTTAACTATGTGATACCTAAGCAGTTGGAACTCTAATATTTTCCAAGCTCGAATTTTGCTCAAATTTGTAAATGTAAGTCGAATACAAATTAAAAACATTGCTAAGGGTTTGATTTAGGTAGAAAAATGAAGATTAATCAGTCAAATTTAGAGGAAAAGCTAGTATTTTCGGTTAAACATAGCTAATAGAGATGAATTAAAAAAATTAGGCGAAAATATATGGAGTTGTAGAATATTTTCTGTGACATTATCAATGTGAGAAATCAAATTCAAAAACTGTTGTTAAAGGTTTGATAGATATTAGTGTTCAAAAAACATATTTAATCTTTTTATGAGGATGAATATAACCTTTTATTTATTGATCTATTTTATAAAATCTTTTGATGTATATTTATTTATTTTATAAAATCTTTAAACTTGTACCATTATTTATAAATTGTTAATTATTATAGCAATTATGAGAATAAAATAAAAAATTGACAATAAAAACAAAAAATTTAAATATGTAGATTATTATATATTTAATAATCTTATTAAAATTATTTTGCATTATACTTATTTTCTTACAAATATAAAGTAATAAAGTGAGATATAGTTAAATAAAATAAAAGTAGATCAACTTAAGAAATTTTTTTTAATAAATCCATTATGTTTAAAATAGATCAATTAACAACCATCATACAAATAAATTAGTCCACATGATAAGTGTTGATTAGTTCATCTTAAGTCAAAATAGACCAAAATCATCAATCTTTTATCATGCATACTAAAAACAAAATCGAAATTTTAGGTTCAATGAGTAAACCGATTACGAAACTCAATCTGAGGTAAAAACCCAATTGAATAGGCAGGTTATATTATATACGGTTGGACTGGTTTGTATGTTAGATGGCGTACCATATCTCTCCTTCATGATCAAAGACAATTAAACATGTGTTCAGGTTCACTTTTTACTAATTATTGCAGTAAATTTCCTAAAATATCCCTAATCGCTAGAAAGAGCAACAAGGTTATTACCTTTTATTCCAAATCCCAATAGACTGAAGCTAACAAAAACTAAATCACCTTCATTAAGATTTACAATATTCAAACTTTAGAATCCATTTTTTAAAAAATAATCAATAAATTTTCTTAAAAAATTAGAAATCAAAGTAATTGATCTTCTCATTTCATTATTACAGGAAACAATATAACCCAGAAGAAGAAATATTCATTTGCTGAAGATTAACCATATTTTTGTATATTCACAAAGATTAAACATGTTTCATCATCTCTCAGATTGAAAGTCATTAAAAATAAATGAATAAACAAATTTAGATCAAGAAATGAAAAACATAAGCTTTAATCAGGGTTCTTACTGGCACGGATCAACAAAGAGAATTGGTCATTCAAATCATTTCCGGTCTGTTTCAAATTCTTCTCTTCCAGCCAAAGTCTGCTATCGAATCCACTTCTTGTCCGAAACATGAAAACTGCACAACAAGAACCAGAATTTGTTTCCTTAAAAAACCAATCATGTAAATCCCACATCATATCTACCAACAAACCATCCAAAAAAATTGTCTGATTTCCTCTGAAATTCCATCTCAATCTCTTTACTTGAAATATCTTCTTGTTATCAATCCAAACTGATAAAACCGGATTCCTTGATGATCCTTCTTCTTCTGTACTACACTTTACAAGAATATTATGAATAGTTCCTGTATCACAGAATTGAACTTTTGAAGACCATACAGCAGTTCCTGAAAAATGCTCACATCTTGAAATTAATGAGGATTTTGGAAGTGGGGTTTCTGATTTGAGTTTCTTAACTTGAAACTCTTCATCATCCATGTCTCCTAGGAAAAGACGGAGTTCAGAATCGACGAAAACGATGATATAAAACTCTTGGATTGGTTCAGGTCCATTGTCAAACTTAGCATTAGAAAGATCCCAGAAAACGTCAAACTTTGAATTTCCAGATTGGAAACTTTTATTCCCTTTGCTGTCCCTCAGTTGGTGAGAATTCACATCGAGTTTCGATGGAGAGGAGATGTTGTTGTTGTTGCTGCTGACATTAACGGTGACACTGAAACCTTGGCCTATAAAATTATTGCACCATGTGAGAGCTATCAGTAGCTCATTCTGTGAAGAGAGTTTGGTTTTGTATGTACAAGTAACTGAATTTGGGAACGAGGGGATCAAATTTGGAGATAGATAAGGTTGTCTTGAAGGAACTGAACAATAAGAATCCGAAACTTTAATGGCATATTCACTGTAACAAGTTGCAATACTCCTCATAATTAACAAAGGAAGAAGAAGATGAGAAGATTAAAGATGAAAATTGAAGATGGTTTGGTTTGGTTTTCCTTTGATCTATACGTATAATACAAGTGTCACTCTACTACCTTGCCTATAACAGAAGAAATTGAATAGAGTGAAGGATTAATCTTCCTTGTGTATGACTTGTGGAAAAGAATACGAAGAAGAAAGATTGAAGGTGACAAAAGAAATGGTACGGGTTTGCTGTCTGTGTTCCCATGTGAACTGTCTTTTCTCATCACACTACCATAAATCATAATTGTATAGCAAAAATAAATAAATAAATTCAATCAATACTGGACAAGGAGTAAAAATGAAAACCATTTGTTAGGCGAACCCACATCTACATAAATTTAATTAAATTAAATATGATTATTATGTACATCTGTTAACCCTAATTTTACCTTTATGAAAATTAAAGGAGGAGAAGAACAAAAACCTTTTCATTTTTCAGGTTCTTTTGTGTCAGTTGACCTGGAATACTTAATAAGATAATTAATTTATCATAAACCAGAGTTGACCTGATCTGCCTGCTGTCCTAGCAATATTAAAAATATTAGAAAACTGTAAACTGGGATTCTTTTTTAAATTTATTATTTTATTTTATTTTAACAATTAGACTTTGATTTGATGAAAACCTAAGTGATAAATTTGAATGCAATTGGATAACATGGGGCTTAGTTGATGGTGATGGTGATGATGATTGTGATTTGTTGGCCCCATGAATTAAAATCCCTCTTCATATTCACCTACTACAAGCAAAAGTTGAAGGATCTTTATAACTTCCTATCTCTTCTAATTCTCAATGTGTATTTGCTTTTTAAAATAATCTCCAAGAACATGCCTTTACAGAAATAATATATTAATAGAAAGGAGAAGAGTAGAATACAAGGAAAAAAAATAAAAATGAATCACATGAAACCAAAGTTGCAAAGTTTATATAGAATAAACTAATTTTAAATGTACATTAGTAATTCAGATACACAGATCATAAATGAATACTAGTCTTTTCACCTTCTTCAAGGATATATAAACAAGGAATTGTAATAGTTAAACAAATTTAATAATATAAATAAATATGACATAATTATATTATTATTATTACATATTTTATATTTTTATAAAAAAATAAATGATATAATAATTATATAATTATATCACATTAATTATTACATATAGTATTAGTGATAAATTAAGATAATAAACAAAGAATTCGGTTACCTTTTTAGCAAATTGATTAATTTTGCACTGAACTCAGTTAAACGGGACAAATTTTGCAGGGAAAGCAATTTAAGATACAATTATATGATACAGTTGTATAGTACAACCATCTATAAAATCTTGCCATTTGTATATTTTACTTATTAATTTAATCATCAATAATATAATTATTAATTTTTAATATGTACAGTTAAATTACAACTGACAACACAAAACTTTGAAACCTCCTTACAAATTTAAATTTTAATTAAATTTATTTTATAATAAAAATTAAAATTTTAATTTGAACTCATATAAAAATTTAAACCCCTAATTTAAAAGGGTTATTTATAACTTATGCTATATTTATTGTTAATCTTCAAATTGAATCCTGATTTATTGTAAATCATTAATTCTCTTCCCACTCCGTTACTTCATACTATTAAGAATAACTGAATGAAGGGATATAAAATAAAAAAATAATTTTTTTCTAATTTTCTCCGTATTTTCTGATACTATTCATTTCAAAATCAAATTACTCAATCTAGTAGAACAACATAAAACCAATCAAATTTATCAATGTAATATCATATAAGATAATATAATATAAATACTAATAAAAATTCAATTTTAAAAAAGAAAAAGAAAATCAAATGCGTAGTGCTATCAACTTCTATTAGTTTAAAATTTTGAGAGAAAAAGATAAAAGGGAAAGAGATGAAGAAGAGAGTAAAGTGGTGCGCATTTACAAAGAAGAAAGAAATTTAAAAATTAGAAAATATTTATAATTAATTTTAAAATAATAATAAATATTTAAATACATTTTAGATATTTTTTGTACATTGTTTATTAAGGGTAAGAAGGTACAATGATCAACCATAGTCAATTTTAAAAATTTTTAAATTAAGAGTTAGTTTTGAAGTTTATAAATAAATATAGAATAGTGCAAAGGAAAGAAAAGAGATCGAACTTAATTGGCATTTGTGATTTGTAAGAAATGGATGGAAATTTATAGGAGGGAAGTTGGTTAAAATTAGTTGAGTGGTCATTTATAGGTTCACCCTGAGACACACCTTATTGCAACTACCAAGTTTTGAAGTTGAGGAGGGTAAACAAATAAGAGGGCAAGTGGTCGTTGCTTAACTTAAATAAAATAAAACATATAGTTAGTAAGTGATTACACAACCTAATACATGAAACTTTAAAAGGGAAATGTGGTCCTCTCGCTATTAAGTGAATATTTAGGATATTAATAAAATATTAATATGAATGAAAATCAGAGTTTGCTCCTAATGGAGTGATGACCTTACAAGATATGAAGATCTTTATTTTATAATATTTTGATTATTTTAATTATAGATTTTACCTGCTTTTCTTTTTATAACTTTATTATCAATTTATCTGTCCATGTTCGGTACAAATCGCTATTAAACTATCCAACCCAACTCTTGAGAGTTGATTTCACTAACTTATTTATCTCTTAATTGAAATTTTCTTAAAAAATAGTCTCCAAAAGCCTTTTGTTTTCTTTCTTTTTTCATATTATAAACAAAAAAAAAAGTAAAATCTTGTTTGAATAAATTAAGAAAATTAAAAAATACTTGAATTACATTATTAAAATAATCTTTATTTTATAAAATTTTTAATTTATGTTGCTACAACTCGTACGAAAAGTTAAAATATAATTTGTATCATCAATCGAATATCTCCCGTTAGATAAATATATTGAGACAAAATATGTGAGTAGCTACATGATTAGGTGGGTTGTTGTAGGAAAGCAAGAAAAGTAGCTTAAACATTCAAATTAGTTTGTTAAGATACACTTGAATGATTAAACTATAACTTAAACGCATAGTTAACTCTATAAGGATATAAATGCAAACAATTATATCTATATCAACTATATATAAGTACAGATATTTTTATAGATGCCAATAAATTTGGTGTAATATGGGTGCACTAATTTCACTATCTCAAGCAAAGAAATACCATTAGGTTACTTTGAATTGTAAATCCCATAAGAAGCCATCACTGATCACTTGCATCTTTAGTCGGTGCCTTAAATTGTCATGTTCCTGATCCGTAAGATTCACATATGATAATTGTCATAAATTTTTTATATGCATCGTAAATTTCAAAATAGATATCAGAAGCCTACAAGGCTTCTAAAATACCTATTTACAAAATCAAAACATTTAAATACACTCCTAATTATTTATTCCATACAACCCAACTCTAATAAACCACAATCTAAATCTCATTTTCTCAATCAATCTAAAAATTTAAAATCACTTCTAAATTTCAACATCATCATCCAAAATTATCTCATAATCATCATCAATTTCGTTTAAACATGCATCTTATTAAAATAACAAAATGTAACTCATAAACCTATAAAAATAGTTTCCATCAGTGATGAATACCCAAATTATAAACTATAAAGAGTTTATAAATTTATAAATCTTTTACAAATCTCAAAAAGATAATATGGAACATAAATATATATATGTGAGTCGAATATAAGAATTATACTTGAACACTCTAAGCCTGATGCAATTACCACCACTTGACTACTCAACTAGACTTGGGGTTCACCTGAAATTGAAATGTAAATGGATGAGTATACAGATGTATACTCCATGAGTAGATAAGTAAACAAAATAATTATAAACACACACACACACACACATATATATATATATATTAATTAGAAAAATAAAGCTTGTAGGATGACGAAGGAGTCGTGTTATGGTGATTTATGGTAAAAAATTTAAGTTTAATTGATAGAAAGGACAAGAAGAATGAAGATGTAGCTAGAAACAAAGAGCTGAAAGGGGAAAATAAAGGAGAAAAAAGAATGAACATTACCCTCCCTCCCTCTCGTTGGTATTATTTATAATGTTTTGAGTAATTATGAATTTATCTTTAAGTGTATAAGGAAGAGAAATTTTCAAAAGAGAACAAAACAGATATTTCTAGGGGAAAATATCAAATCCAACACCATTTGTGTCATACCCCAAAAGTTAGGATCATAATTGACGTAAAGGTAAGGATATCCTACCTCTATAAGCCTTAAACAAAATCTGCATGCAGACATTAAATTCAGATAGATGCAGATCATACATCAAAACTCGTATATATAAATAAAGGCTCTATACCTAATTATACAACATATACCATATATAAGGAAATATACAAATGATACATAATTGTCACAGCCCGAAATCCCCGGACTATGACCGGCAGGAGACAAGACTGGTCCCATCTCCTAAGCCTCTATTAATATACATATTGAATACTTTACTATTATAACTGATAGAATAAGATATAATAACAATAAACTTTAAGCAATTGTAAGGACATATGGAATTCACATCTTCAACATACACCTACATGATT
>JAVXUL010000005.1:3392275-3410131 GCA_035590515.1 Trichilia minutiflora | reverse complement strand
CCATCATGAACATCAAATATAACCAAAAATAACCGAACGAATTACTATTATGCACAGTAGATGCAAAAACATGAACAGAAACTAAGGTGATGTTACAACTATACCCTTGCAGTATAATCACGGGTGTGATATTTTTTCTCTAGTTTTGGCACGTACCATTTGTAAGAGTTTGACGTTGTTTTATATTGATGCAATAATTTAGGATACATTTTTTTGAAATACCAATCATCTTCTATTATGATGCAATAACGTAAAATATCAATCTTCTAATTGCAAATGATTTTTTATTATTATGATGATAATGATGATTTTTTTTCCTGTTATGGAAATTTAGGAGGTCAAAATATACTTGTTGATTAGGTTTCCTTTTATATAATTTTGCTCATACCACTGACATTGTTATAAAAGCTTGATATTGGTTGTTATTATTCATGGCATACTTCTTTTAATAACTTCATGGTTATTTAGATGAGTTATGATGATTGTATTAAATGTTTTGTATATTTTATCTTATGTTAGGATTGTAATATTTGACTCAAACGATGCTATTGTAATTCTTTTTTTTAAATTTTTTTGTTTAATATCGTTTAATGTAATATTTAATAAAGCATAATTTATTTAATAATATCTTGATATTTAATTTATTTTGTTGTAGGGTGATTAATCAAGTTCTAGTTAATCTTTTTTGAATCTTTTTCATAAGACACATTATAATGATAGACATAGATGGATTAGTTAGGAAGTATAGATTGCGCAATGAGTTTATTGTATATTTGTAAAACTTATTTTTAATTAACTTTTATCGAATTAATAAATGATTGTATTGTTAATTTAATTCATTGTGATTCAAGAAAAAATGGTGGAGTTATAGTAGCTTTCACTTGAAGAAGGATCATAGCCTATTAGTGACAAGAATATTAGCTAGACGTCGAAACGTGCAAAATACTGATATAGGTGGTTCATCCAGCGAATTAAATTTGCATAATCAGTAGAAGCCTACACAAAAAGATTTGGCATCTGCACAACAGAATTTAAAGTCTACACAATGCAGCTAGCCGAGTCGCGCTTATAATCGACTAAAAATGAACTAAAAGAGCAGTTGCAAGAGTTCAGAGATATTTTAACAGAGTTAATACCGTATCGATTTCAACCGTCACGATTATATGTGTCAGTTATATTTTATTTCTTGGTGGTACTATATATTTGGATGATATATAAATTATATGCACTTTAGTTTCTAATGATTTATACTTTAATTTTAATTTATGTGCTACCAAATGTTTATAATAATATGTGTATTATTATTTTGTTGTTGTATATTTTTTATTAGTTTAGTTTTATTGAATTATTCATTTATTTATTTCTTATTCAATTAAATAGTTTAATTTAATTTATATAATTTATAATAATGTTATAAATTTAAGAGAAAAAATATTAATAACAAAATAAATTTATATAAATTTATTCATAAAAATATAATTTTTAGCGACATCAATTTGTCGCCTTGGCGACATCAATTTGTCGCCTTGGCGACAGCATTATGTTGTCACTAAAAGGTTCATTGTCGATATTAAATCGTCGCAAAAGGTTTTAATGGCGATACAATGTTGCCGTTAAAAGTTATAATCGTCGTCAAATCCATATACAGTGCTGTCACTAAAATTTTTATAGTCATCACAAAAAATAAAGACTTCACTGCCGTCTATATATATTTTACAATGAAAATGGCGTCACTGAAAATTATATTTAGCGACACCAAATTGTCGTCGCTAAATATTTAGTGACAGCGTACCTTTGGTTAAAATCAACACTTCTACAATTACAATCTCCTTCGTTCTTCCTCACACTAACTAAAATTCAACCTCACTTAATTTGTGTTAATGAATCACATGTCAACAACTAGAATTAGAATAAAAATTGAGGAGGTTAAATAACTAGTTAGGACAAATGTGTGAGTTGATGTTAAAATTTTAAAAAGGTACAAATTTGCCTAATGAGTAATAAAATTTTTTGTTAACAAACATATTTTGTATGTGTGAAAAATGAATAAATACGATTAAAACTAATATTGTAAAAGATAATAGAGAGAATTTGCAGTATTACAAAATCAGAGGGAAAAAAAAAGAAAAGAAAAAAAGACGAAGAAGAAGAACAGTTCAATAACAAAATAGGTCTCTACATGTGAGAAAAAGCCCTCAGGGACAGTTTGTTTTTAAATATAAAATCCGAATATAACTTGAAACTTGTTTGTTTTTGTCTTAATTATTTAAATTTATTGATAATTAAAATTGTTTGTCACTTAATGTACTTTCTAAAACACTTTTGGTTAAAAAATAAGAATGTTTTTTTAATTTTATTTTTTCTATGGATCTTAAAATTTTGAAAATCTTATAAAATAAATTTACAAAAATATTCTTACTAAATTAATTTATTTACAAACTTAACACTTTCCTTTTTTCTTTTCAAGATTCATATATTTTTTATCAAAAAAAATTATAATTTTTTATTTTAATTTAATTTAAATTTATCAAGATATTTTTAAAATTATATATAACAAAATTTAAGATTTTATTATTTTTTAATATTTAAAATTATAAGAATATAAAAATAAAAACTTGATTTTCATAATTTATTTATTTAAAAAAATAACTTAATATTTATATTCAGATTTTAGATAAAAAAATAAGTAGATCATTCATATTCAAATATTTAATTTTATTCAAATTTTTTAGAATTAAATTAATTTTCCATTAATATTTTAATCCTTATTATAAACCTTAAATTGAAACTTATAGTCTTATAATTTTAGAATAGTAGAATCACATTTTTTATATATCTTCTTTTATTCAAATAGTTAATTTTATCTATGATTTGTCAAGTATTTGACTTAAATTTTTTCAATAATTTACATGTTAAAATACTATTCTTCAAATGTTTTCGATTTGCTAAGCAAACTAAACTTAATGTTTACTATCAAACATTAGAAAAAAAAAACATATCATTCAGATATATGTATTCAGATTTATTCATATATTTATAAATAATTTATTGAAATTATTATTTATATCTAACTAATTTTCATTAACAATAATTGCAATAATCAATAATCTAAGTTCTTAAGTTAATATTTATATTATACCTTATAAAAGTATAAAATATATATTTAAATATTAGTTTTTATGAATAAATATATTTAAATAGTCAATAATTTAAATATTCAATTAAAATTTTCTTTTAAAAAATTTGATTAAGCTGATGGTTAAATAAAACCCTCAATAGTTTAATTATTTATTGTTAATTTTTTAAATAATTTTAATCTTGCACCACTAATTTATATGGGCACGTCCATACAACTAGACCTATATAACAATACAATTAATTATTGTTTGTGTCCTGTTGGGCCTGAGTTTGACTTCACGATGAAGTTTGTGTCCGCCACAAACCCAGCCCAAGCACAAAATAAGCACCCATCATTTAAAAAATTTTATATTAAAAAAGATATAATGGGTGATCTAGTCCAGGGCGCTAATGCCATTACAGGCGCTTTCGTTAAGATACCTAACCTTTTGAATTGCATTTAACACAAAAACCCATTTACAACCAACCACGTTATAATCAAAGTGACACGGTACTAGATCCTATGTTCCATTTTTTATCAGTGCATCAAACTCAACCGACATGGTCGTTCCCCATTCTTGGTATTTCAAGGCCTAACTGACAGAAGTGTGTTCAATGGGTTCAGACTCGTTCAGTGGATGGTGTTTGGTCAATGAAGGTTATTCCTGGATCTTGTAATAGAGGATGTTTATTTAAAGGAGTTGGTTGTCTAGATAGTAGGCTAAAAGTTGCAGGTGACTACAGTAAAGGTGTAATTATAGAGGAAGTTTCACATGATGGACCTGTCTGCAAGGAAATAGAAGATGAACATGAGTTAGTAGCCGCTAAAGAATTAAGTAGCTAGGTGTGAGTGTTTCAAAGGGATTTGGTGGGATTGGATCAGGTGATGTGAGTTGCAAACCTGGTGTAGGTAGATGATCGATAAGATAGCAAGCAATACAAAGTATATATGTCCAATATTCTTGGTGTACGTAGCATAGTGAGGCCAGTTTTGATAATGTACTGATGCCGACGATCCTATCAGGATTGCCCCAAAACTAGTATACAGTGTCATTGTGTTTGGTTGTATATAGAGGTATGTGTTATGTTGTGTTTTTCAGTAATAATTTTTAGACCAATATATTCACCATACCAATTTGAGTATATAGACATTATGGGTTTTCAAAGAATTTTTCTACTACAAGTTTAAACTTTTCAAAGGTAGTAAACACGTCGGATTTAAATTTAACTGGAAGTAACGAAACATATTTTTCTCTTTATTTCAGTTATTGTCGTTGAAGGACAAAGAAAAGTACCATCGATGTAGGCCATGAGGTCATACCCAATAAGAAAAGCATCAAGTTGTGCCTTCTAAAGCAAGCAGTTGATTCCATAACGATTTGATGAGTGCTTGGGCTGATACATTTATCGCAATAATGTATTATTTGGTGTTGATAAGGTATTTGAAATTGGGATTGTTGTAAAGGGATGAAGCCTTCAAATTAATATTCTCAATAGGTGTGTTTGATAAATAAGAATATACTAAATGATTATTTTTACATTGATTCTGTATTCGATTTTAGAAGATGTATTATTTATAAAAATTAGAGGTAATTAGGGGATTTTAGCAAATCTATATCCTATAATATTGGATGATTTTTAAATATATTAAAAGACTGTATTTAACACTGATCCCATATTCAACTGAACGTCATAATTTAAACACCTCAGAAATTAGTGATTTTTATTTTATAAAAAAAGAAGCTTTCAAATTAATGATAGTTTGAAAGTAAACCATGATTTACAATGATGAATTTGTCATATAGGGTTACACCCGTTGGAGTGATGTATGGCTTTGATACTATATAACACATACTATATAACACAATAGATGATTGTAGAATGAAATCAACTTAATATTGTATTGGCATATTACATATAATGTTACTACAAGAGAAGGATTAAGCTATATGAACTATACATATACTTGACTTGTATATGTACACAATTAAGGACCGTAAGATATTTGACACATAGAACATGATATGGTCAAATCTGAATCTTGAGTTTCCTTGTTAACTTCATATGATTTTGTTCTTGTTTCTTTTCTGATATTTCTTTTGCGATTATATTGTTGTGTTCTTGATTTTTATTCAGAATTAGTCAAGATTATTTTTGTTAGTTTAGGTTTGTCAATTGATTGTTTGAAACTTGTAAGTTCAAATTTGGTGAAGTTTGAATTATTACAGGAAATACTTTATAAACTAAACTATACTAAACATATTTTAAAGGGAAATGATTGAAAAATGGGAGTACTTTTAATTAAACTACACCATCTAATTTAATTGATAAAGTATTTTAAAAATCAGTAAAAATTTTTGAATAAAAGGAAAATTTTAATTTTCCATCAATCATGATTAAAATGACAATTTATATTCATAATTAAAATATAATTTAGTATCAACATGAAGAAAATTTAGTTAAAACAATCTTAATAGTATCATCCTCCAAAAAATATAATATGTATATTATATTTTTTCCAATTATTTATTTTTTGCTAAATTTTTTGCTTAAATGAACATTACCCATCCAAAAAACGAAAGAAAAGTAAAGTAAAGGTAAACATAATCAAGCCAATAGATTTGTTGTTTTGTCAAAACAAAAGTTTGACATTTAGTAGCAAATATAGTGTAATATTAAAAATAGTAAATTTTGGATCTCAAATAACGTAATATGTATGTAATATCTTGATTCTTAAAGATCGGGAGTGATGTCAAGATAAAAATATTTGAATAAAGTATGATTTTTAACAGATTTCAATATAATTAAAAGGGTAAAAGCATATTTGGTTTTTAATTTTAATAAACTTTAAATCGAACAATATTATTGTATCAATTCCTTCTTCAAAATTGAATGAAATTAAAAGAGTTTATTAAAATTAAATATTTAAATATTTTTATATAGAATTTATTTTTAAAATTATATATAAATTTAATAAATTATTAAATAATCTAAATTTATAATAAAATTATTACAATTTATACTAAATATATTTTAAAATCAAATTTGGCTAATATAAATTGAATCCAACCAAACCAATTTAGTGATTTGATTTAAATATCTTACTGCTTTGGTGATTTAATATTTTTCAAATGGGATTTGTGCTTTAATTTTTACTTTTGTTTAAAATTTTTATACAAAATCAATTTGATGCTGGATGCTCTAAATAATTATTTGGGTAGGTTTTTATTATTGGAGTAGATTTTATTCATAATTTCTATGTAAATTTGAGGATAAAATTTTAACTATACTATAAAATAAATGATATTATAACATTTAATATTTAAAAAACAACAACAACAGGGTAACATAATCCAAAATGGAACAACAAATTATACAAAAGTAAAAGTATATAAAAACATAAAATATCATATTTGGATTAGCTTTGACTAAAGACCTTGGTCCCGCCTAATTCCAACATCTAGAATTACAAACACAAACACCCCACTCAATAAGAGTTAGTGATAATCCTCCATGTCAGTCAAATCCTTTCTCTCACTTCACAAAAAATGACGTCATCCCTTACGTCATTTTAATATTATAATATCATTACAAAATTTCATATAATCATTATATAATAAAATAATATCTATTATTAATTATCTAGGGGTGCTGGTGTTGCACATCTCAATGGATCTAAAACTAGCAGACCCGAGATTCTTATACGGGCCGGGTGAAACCTCATCTTCCTCATCCAACACCCCTCTTCTCTTGGTCCAAATCTTGTAACTTCCAAAGAAAATAATACCGATCAAGATAACTAGGACCACACATAATAATCCAATTCCAACAGCAAAACCTGATTCTATTTTCTTCTTCTCTGCACCCACCCGCACCTTAAAATAACCCATTTTACTTTCATCACTTACGCCCAACAGAGTTTGGATCGGGTAATACAACATATAGCAAAACCCGGTTCCGTTATTATACAGTACGCCCCAACAACTACAGTTCTTCTCGCATAACTCCTCACAGTGCTCCAAATACGACGTCATTTGGTAGGGAATTAACTCCTTAGAAGGTAATTCGACGCCGTTTCTTCGTAATACCCGGTACTCGGATTCTTTGCCCTGGGTACAAAAGTCGCCCGAAGTTGGAGCGAAACACTCACCGGAGGAATGAACCGTCCGGTTATCCAGACAAGAGCAACCAGATTCCGGTTTACACAAACCGTACGAACCACAGTGATTGGGTAACTCACACGTGTCAGTATCAGGAATCGCCTGATAATTCAAGACCCACGTGGACCGATCCCAGTAATATCCTTTGAGATTTCCGTCCGCTTCTAACCGGACCAGAAGAAGTCCACTTACAGTTCTTTGAAAATTTCTGAAGGGTTGAACGTCAACAGGAACATTGCCAACTTGGTACATACCTAAATACCCGTCCGAGTTGATTCGGGCGCGAATCGGTCCTTTTCCTTCAACCACATGTGCTTTGGCTTCTAGTGCTCTGTGTTTCCAATATATTTGCTCTGATTCTCCGTTGAACTTAGAGTATAATCCCATGAAATCATTCCCTAATCGCATTGAATACAGCCCATTTGATGAAACCAGGGACATATTAGTCGTGAAATTCTGGTTCTCTACAAGGGTATTCGTCGGTAAATCAAAACTTTGCCAGACGACGTCGGGAGTGTCGTCGAGTTTCTGTATTACTAAATTCGAGGAGTTGAGAAGCACGACTCTTTGACCTTCGGTTCCAGTTGACCAATATACCCTCTCGTGTGGACCTGAAATGACAAGACTGCCATTGAAGATGAGTTCAATACCGTCTGACCATGGAGCTAACTGAGCTGGGTTGGCGAGCCAGAGTTGTTCCGACGAGGGAACGTGGAGAACAGCAAGTGCGAGTTGCTTTGAGTTGACTCGGAGGAAACCGAATGAGAAAGTGTTGGTTGTATCATTGAGAAGAGACTGAAATGATTGGATTGAAGGGTTTGGATTTGCTTTGAAGCCTTTTAGAAGCTCGTGTGTTGTAGTGGCTGTTTCAGTTCTTAGACATGAATATGAGCAGAGAATAGAGAAGACAAATAGGAGCTGAGTTGAAAATCGACAAGTCACCGAGTTGGCCACTGATTTGATCATGATGGAGAGTAGAGCGAAGATGAATGTGGCTTGAAAGAAGTTTAAAAGTTGGCATGAACAACCTAAAATATGTATGGGTGTTCCTTTTATCATCCGACACTGTGTGAGCTCAATATATTAAATTCAATAAACATGATGCATTTTTTATTATATTTTTTATTTAAATTAATTATCAATAACATCTGTAATTTTCTCGATAAAAACCTTATATCAGATCTTATATGTAAAAGAAGAGCCCTTAAAATTTCATTATATATTACAATTTTTATCTATTTGTTTAAATTTTTTGTATATTTATTATATAAAATCAAGTTTTATTTTTTATTATATTATTATTTATTACTTACTAATATTATTTATTAATTATCAATTACACTCATTCATTTGCTCAAATAAAACTTAGATCAGCACCAAATTCAAGTCCGAAAACATTCACTTAACAGCCTATAATATAGTTTTCATTATTTATTTATAAAAATAAAACATATAATAACAAAATGTAAAAAAGCTTGACATAGGTTTAGATATTTATATATATAAATATGTGAGTGTGAATGTAAAGAAAGTCTACCATGCACTGTTAAAAGTTGCAACTACAATCTTAATGGTAGGAAATTCAGCTATAGATACAATTTAAAAAAAGGAAAATGAAGTTAGGTAAGATATAAAAATATCAAACTTAAATTGTATAATATAATTTTAGACATCGGTCAAATAAATATCGAGTAATTTGTATAAATATTTTATTTATTGGATGGAATTAATTTAAATTAATTAATTTCTTTTAATATTAATTTTTAATAGGATTTATTAAATAAAATCAATAAACTTTGCACAGACTGAAGTCTCGTGAGCTAAAACACAAATAAAGAAATCAAAATGCATGGATGACAGAAAAATAAATGGTACACGAACACGATCATTTCGACAGCCACAAGTCAAAACCAATCCGTCGACCATCCATTGAATGTCAAAACAAGCATGCCCTCTCTTCAACAACTATTACTCTACCAGTCCTTAAGTAGATTCCGGAAAAATTCGGCCACTTCATACTCTCAATAAAGCTCAAACTCTTTGCTTCTTAACTAACATTTTGCAACTTGAATCATACAAGCATTAATTAGCAAGTGGCTTCTAATATTGAGAGGAGGACGTTGACTTCAACAGGTAATTAATTTAGAATTAATTAAAAAATTAATTTTATTGATAGATATGAATATCTGCAAATATCCATATAATGATATAATTCGTAAAAGTTAGATATAATATTAATATAATTTAAATACATGCAATTAATTTTTAAAAGGGATTGGATATGAATATATAGTATTCATTTTTAAAACAACGTTGTTCTAATTGAGTCCATAACAATGTCGTTTTAGTATTTAAATTTTTAAAAAAAAAATCAATTTTAATTTGTCATTTTTGTCTTTAAAATTAAATAATAAATAAATTTAATATTGTTTAATTTTATGTTTATTACTTTTACAATTTTGACTTACCCTAAATTACCGAAATAAGAATCATGGGTTTAGTCTCACATTCATTCAGTTCTTATTTTTTACTTCTTTTTGAAATATTTATTTATTTTTATTATTACATTTTCATTTTCCCCGTTTTTAGATTCAAAGTCAGTTGAAAAGCCAACACATAAATAACTATAGAACTAGCGGAGAAAGACCTTTGATAATTTTGAGATGTCTATACTAATATTCAATCCCTTATCTTCCTAAAATTTTTAATTAAGGTATTATTATGTTTATTAACCACTTAACTATTAAAAGTTTGATTAATTACCTAAAAGTTTAATATTAATACTTTGAATATTGTTAGTAAC
Source organism: Trichilia minutiflora (assembly GCA_035590515.1). Taxonomy (NCBI): domain Eukaryota; kingdom Viridiplantae; phylum Streptophyta; class Magnoliopsida; order Sapindales; family Meliaceae; genus Trichilia; species Trichilia minutiflora. Next base: position 3,400,051 of record JAVXUL010000005.1, on the reverse strand, counting down.
GAATTTCATTATTTGAGATAAAAATGCAGTATAAAATTTAAAATGTATAATGCTATTTCTTCATTGCAAATCAAATTTAATTATCAATAAATATAAGGAGTGGTATAGAAAAGTTTTCAACCTGACATCATATAAACTGAAGGACAGTATATGTATTTTTTAAGGAAAAAATATTTCTAATAATTACATAAATAATTAAATTTTTTTTATTTATCTCTTTAGACAATTCCAGTGGTTGGGTTAAAACTTAACTTCATTATTAATCTAATTTAAGTAATAATAAGATAATAAAATTTAGTATTTTGTGATTAATAAGCGGTTTCACACTGTTGATGTGTCTTCAAATTGAAATGGAGTTTTCATTTATCAAAATGAGATGGGATAAATCATCTAAATTAATAAAATAAACTTTTAAGTTCGTGCTTTGATTAAATATGGATAAGATGTTAAGTATTCCAAATCTTCTATCAAAATGGTTACTATAATGTTTTAATCTTGAAATTCATGTACGCCTGTTGTTTATCCTTTTGATCAAACTATTTAACTAAAAGAAAAGAGAATATTATGAATATATTATCGTCTTAATTATTTTTAATAAATTTTAAATTATTTGACTAAGAGAAGAGAGAATATCATAGATATAACTTCATCTTAATTATTCTTATACATTTGTATATTGAATATTAATGGCCTTACGAGCCATTAACGTTGAAAGCCATGTGCACCAATGATTAAGAATGTTTATTAGAAGGTCAGTATCAGTCATAAGCCTAATATAGTGATAGATGAGATTCACTAGCATCCAATAAATAATCACGCTATAGCATTTTAAACTATAAGTGGAAAATTAACTATCTAGCCTAATAAAAAATGGGTGGAATATATCCAACAAACCCAAAGAAATCAATATTTTGAGATTTTGGAATGTGGTTGATGATATATATGTATAAACCATATGTTTGGAGGCGATAGATTGAAATTGACTAATCTATTGATATTGTAATTGATATGAGTATGAGGTCCTAGAGGTACGATATTACTTGAATAAACAATATTGTTTATGATTCTACTTTTAAGTTATTCGTTGTATACTTATATAGGATGATGACGATTTCTTACAATATTGATTGTACGATGATTATAGGTTATATGGATTTTATTTGAATTGGTGTATTGACGTGTATTTAATGAAGTGACTTAGAGATTAGAACGGTCTGATTGATTTTGGTTACAATGTGGTAGCTTAGATGAATTTAGATAAAGGTGACCTCCGATAAGTACATTTAGAATATTAATGTATAATGAGATTTGTTATGACTTAGGTCTGGAAGCCTAATATACTTTTTGGGTATTGAGTTGTGTTGTGAATTAAAATTAGGAGGTTGAATAAAGTTTGGATTGTTTTGATTTAATGAAAACTAGAATAGGAGTACATATTAAGAATATTGGATGGTTATTATATATAAATCTCACGGATAAGAGTAGGATAATTTACAATAGTTTCAGGACTCGTTCGATTTCAACAATAGTTTTCAGCCAAGTTTAACATAAAATTTTTTATCAATCACAAAAGTACCGAATCCCGAACATTCGTTTTAAATGGAAGAAACAAATTGGGGATTATCTCTCAATAGAGGGCCTTTCTCCCAACTTAATTTTGTTATCAAATAGAGTACAAAACTTTCAGTAGAATTAAAAACAACACATTAGTTCAATAAGAATCAAAAGGAAGCAGAAAACAGAGTATTCACCACATAGACATCACACTATTACCATTAATCAATTAACAACTTTATTCTAAAAAAAATACAAGGTATACATAAAAATTTAATTAGTAAAAACTAATCTTAACAAGAACGACCTAAAAATTATAGAATTTTTTCTTTTTTGCTATTGAATAATTTCCGTCTGTGCTCTTTCCTCTTTGTTGTCGAAAAGTTTTTATCTCTCACCGTGATGAATGAATCCTGAATGGCTAATGAATTTCTTTTATTTTCTCGACTTTCTTTTTTCTTTCATTTTTCTTCCACCTCCTAATTATGCTTGAATGTTTCCTCTTTATATAGGCTCTCAAAAATCAAATCGTTCTCTTAATTGGAAATTAAGAAAAATCTTGAATCTTTCTTTCTTTATTATAGCATCTATAACTTTCCTTTTCTCATGGAGATTTCCATAGGATTTTTCTAAGATTAGTTTAAAGAATCATAACTTTTCCTTTTTCAATTAACAACTATGTAGGGAATCTTTGAAAATCATATAGGATTTTTCTAAGATTAACATAAGGAATCATCAATTTTCCTTTTTCAATTGACAACTATGTAGGAAATCTTTGATTTTTTTTTAATGATTTTCCAAGATTGGTGTCCAAAACCTTAAAAAAAAAAAAAACACTTAACTTCTCTTTTTCAGTTAGCCAAGACATGGAAGAAATCCTTGATTTTTTAGACAACTTGGGTAGGTGGCCAATGTTTATGAAAGGACCAATTTTGTAGGAGGCTGCAAGTAATAAATGAAGAAATAGAAGGTACTACTCGTGGAGTTGACCAATTTGAGTTTGATGGGAAATTGGGCAATCTGCCCTTTTACTTTTCCATTAATAGAAAGCTGCATGTTGGTTGACTTTTAAATTTCAATCAATTCGAACCACCACCTCACCTACACCCTCTCTAAAGAAATCTTCTTTTCCAGCCAGTTATACAATGGAGAAAATTTTAAGTGTGACAGTTTTAATGAGATTTTTTTTGATAACAAAATACTATGTATTATATTTTTTTTTATTATAATTACTATAAATAATAATATATGAAATTTATAGTTTAAAGTTAAAATAAGTGCTAGTAAGTCTTTGTGCTCACGTTGCTTTGCAGTTGTAATACAATATAATTTTAAGTATTTAATTTATTTTGTTATAATTTTTTAAATTTAATTTATTTTGTTAACCCACATATTATAATTTATTTTGCAAGTTGAGACTAAACAGCTGTAGCAGATGTCTTTAAAATTGTATTCAATTATCAAACTTTATCTTTCATACCAACTGGCTGCAAGATTTTGTCAACTACACAGAACATGCACCCTTGTAATTGTAATTGTAATTGTCAAACCAAGCATAACCTAAGTAAATAAAATAAAAATTTGTTTATTATCTTAATGATCTCCTTCTATATTAATTAATAATAATCACTCCTCCTTTGACATCTTCCTTTTAACTATAATGTTATAATAAAATACCAACACATATTTACAATCAACTATAAGTTAATGTCTATCAGTCTATGCATATAATTTTTAAAATGATTAATTATCCCATCTTAATATCCAATCAATGAAGGCCACATCATTATTTAGATCTTTATATCTTTAAATTATATAAATTTAAATAATAAAATTTATATTATTATTTTAAATCAAGAATTCTGTATATATAAACACACACATAAATATATACACTCACACACACAGAAATAATTATAACTTTTTGTAGTAATTGCATCTCTCACAAATAGTCAAGGAATAAAATTAACCCACGTACTATACAGAAAACACATATAAGTTGGTGGAGTCCTGCAATCTACCCATCCCTTTAAGAGTTCCATTTCTCACACGACTAAGTAATCCTCTTTCAATTTTGATAAACGTATATTTTATAATTTTTAGAAGAAAATAAGAAAAGACCTGAGCCTGACCCGAGAAGAACCTTCTAAACAAGTGCGTGTAAACTACAATGTTAATTTAATTTAACTTATATTGTCATCACTTTCCTCCTATCAGTTTGAATCCACACGGAACCTCACAAAATCTAAAGATCAAAGAAGATAATTCTCTCAAATTTATATTATTAATTAATTCAATTTTGACTATAAATAATAATTCATAGTGGAGGTACGCCTGATTTTGACAGACATGCATAATAATAATAATTAATTTCTAATGGAAATTGGTGATGATGATTTAATTAATATTTTACACCTTTCATTAACATACTGCCACTTGTTTCTTATCAACAAACTATTTTTTATTCTGCAAAGGATTAGCCTTAAGCTTCTCAATTTAATGTTTTTTTATTTAATTAAAAAATATAAAAGAAACAACGAAAGCAAACAGGGATTGACAAGATTATAAAGAATGGATATGATAAATGGGCTGTACTGGAATTGCCCGGTCCAAATAATTTAAGCCCAGGCAATTAGTCGGTTGGCTCATCCCGAATACACACAGTAATCCTGTTATTTTGTGCCTTTGGACCAAATTCAAATAGGATCGTGCCAAACTGGTAATTTATGAAAAATAGGGACAGATAATTTTTGTACTTGTAATATCTAGTAGGGTGATATTTAGAATAAATATATTGTATTTATATCGTATTAATAAATTTATAATATTTTTTATATTAATATAAATATAATATATTTATTAATCATATTAAAAATTCTCAATTTGAATATAATCTGATTATTAATCATGTAATCTATTTATTAAATAAATAATATAAAATAATATGATTGGATCATTAATTTTATATAATTTATTCAATTTATTTAATTAATTAATATAAAATATAACTTAATTAATTAATTAATTATTTAAATATAAACTAAATATCAAAATATAAATAAATAAAATTATTATATTAAATAATTATTTATTTAGATATGATTATTTATTTAATTAATTATATTTTAATCGTATCTTAAACTAATAAAAAGATTCAAAAGGTCAAATCTAAATTTGATACGATTATTAATAGTGTGACATTACCAATTATTATTCGTATCAAAATTTTTAAATCAAATCTGTTTAATAATGTCAAATTCATATTAAATAATCATATCGTAATTCAAATTATCATCTTTAATATCTAGTGCCAAATATAGACAAAAGACGTTCCAAAGGAACCGAGTCACTTGGACAAATTAAAAAAAGTTAACAAATTGATTTACATATTGATTTAATTATTTTTTTACTACAATATGTTTATATATCAAGTCTAACTTAGAAAAGGATTTAAATAGTTTAATGTGAAAAGAATGCTACTATCAATTTTTAATTTTATCATCTTTAAGAAAAAGTAGTTGAGATATTATTATTAGGTAAATACTAGAAAACATATTTATCACCGGCATAAAAATAAGTATCGTTTTATCTTTTTATTTCTTACCTTTGGAATTTATTTATTTTAGAAAAATACACACATTTGGTGTCTGACTTACGTAACACATTGATTTCCCATAAACTAGTAACCGATATTCAAGAAAAATATATTTAGATTATTGAAGCTCTTCGTAAAGCTCTAACTTCTTAACTGTGATCAAGGATACCCATTCCCCGACTAATAGCCTATTTCAAATAATATAGGGGTGTTAATTCGGATAAACGAATCGTATTCATATCGTGTTAATAAATTTACAGTAATTTTTTGTGTTCATCCGAATCCGATCCGTTTATTAATTGTATCAAAAATCCTTAATCCGAATATGATCTATTTATTAATCGTGTCATCCATATATTAATCGTAAAATTTATTTTTTAAATAAATAATATAACAAGATATGATTGAATTATTAAATCAATCCAATCTATTTAATTAATTAATATAAAATTTAACATATTTAATTAATTATTTATTTAAATATTAACTAAATATCAAATATAAATAAATAAAATTATTATATTAATTATTATTTATTTAGATATAATTATTTATTTAAACAAGATTATTTATTTAACTAATCGTATTTTAATCGTATTTTAAACGAATAAATAAATTTAAAAAGTCAAATTCAAATCCGATAAAATTATTAATTATGTAATATAAATACAATTTGATTATTATTCATTAAAAATTTTTTAATTTGAATCTATTTAATTATATCAAATCCTTATCCGTCTTGATCTAAATTTATTAGTCATTTATTTCTTTGCTAGCCTGGCCCATCCAACTAATCCATCTTGAACGTGTTCATCAAATATTTTCTTTTTTTGATGAACTTCGACTTCTTGTCTTCACTTTAACAAAGAAGTATGAGGAAAAAAAAATTGTCAGTACTTTCAAATTTACAATATTGCTCTGACAACATTATCAAAGTAATTTTGATAAAATACAATATTAAGTTAGTAATCTGCATTCATGACTAATAACAGAGTACGATGTTACCATCACAGGAAGCAAAACATGAAGGAAAATTCAGATAATCTCTATCGTCTCACCTGTGTAACAACAACATAGAGTAGAAGAGTAACTGCAGATATTAAGTCTGTGGACAATAAACTCATGAGGTGTTCTTGTTTAGTTGTTTTATGCATCCACTTTGCCTTGATGAATTCACAATATGCTTTCTACAATCTTCTTCTAGAATATTGACACATTTTTCCGTAGAGAATGAGAACCTCACAAGTTGTGTCTGTCTTGTTTCTAATGTTCTGTGTCTAAGTTGCATATTCTTTTCGTGATACATCACCATCTACAATATTGTTGTTAGGTATTTAGGTTCTTGGGTTAAAACCTCTTCTTCGTTTTCTGTTGTTGGAGTCTATTTATTTGGGGTGAATGTTTCTAGGCCTAAAAGCCTGTCTATGTCTAAATTTTCACCTTCTATTTCTATATTACCACATCCTACTGGTTCCAAAGCTTCGAAAATCTTTTGACTCAACTAAAATTTTAAATTATTCAAAATTTTCATTCTAATCCTCACTTGTCTGCGGACTGAATTTCTAGAAGTACACTGGGTTTCCAAATTGACGAATCTCGTTTCTTCCTCTTGGTTTTTTTACCTTTCCTAATCTTTCTAATCTTGATCTATTCTGTATATTCTCTTGTAAACTTGCTAATTTTTCTAATACTATCTCTAATCCAAGATTCTATATATTCCCATGTAAACTTATGAACTTTTCTAACCAGTAAACATCTACATATCTGTCAAGAACGATTTTACTCCTCATAGGTAAATGGCTTTCATCATATATCAAGTATAGATATATAAATTATTTTTTAACATTTTTATATATGTATGTTTATCAGCCTCTGTTCTGACTATTCTATTTTCCCACTAAAAAAAATGCGAGTTTAACTCCAGTTACATTGACTCATGTCATGCTAACTGATTATGTCTTATATCATGGAGCCATCCTAATCCATTTGGCATCTTAAATTTTGCGATGGATACATGGATAATATATTGCATTGTAAATGTGAAAAGAACCCAGTAGAAAAGTGCTTTCAATTAGTCAAATTTGGCATAGCAGTAGTTTACTAGGAACCACCTTAAAGGTAAAAACTTATATCTTCAAAATGATAATTTATTAATATTAAAACAAACCATAGTAAAGAAACACCCAAATCAAGCAGAAAAACACCATCAACAATGTAGGTTTTAAGTTTCAAAAGCTTAAAGACTGCCCAATTGTTCCCATTGGAGATAGACTTTTCTCCTGCATTACCTTCTTTCATGGCAGACTGCTTCTTGCTTAGCTTTTCCATCTGCATTACGACGGGAGAGTACTGAGAATCCTCTATGTTTCCCACTCTGCTTGAGTCATCAGTAATATTTTTATTGATCTTTTTCTTCTTTGCCAGCCTAGCCCATCCAACCAGTCCATCTTTCATCAAATATTGCCTTCTTGAGTGAACTTCCCATCTGATGGTGTGTAAGTATACGTGTTTAAAATAAAAAACTTAAGTCCTACGTGGAAAAAGAGAACCATTTCTATATAGTTTATATATAACTCTAAATCAAAGGAGTTTGGTTGGCCAATAAGGTTCGGTGGGTCTTGTTGGAG
>JAVXUL010000005.1:3375371-3391173 GCA_035590515.1 Trichilia minutiflora | reverse complement strand
CAGATCGACTCACTCTGTAGAGTCCTTGGTCCACTGGTGGTCGTTTTCATTTTTCTTTTACTTATGAAAGGTTTTATGAATGGCAAACTTATTTATAGTAAATATTTGAGATTTATTTGGGATAGATTGATCCCTATGGACTTATTTGAACAAATGTTTTTATTTATTTATGTGCACATACATATATTTGAAGTGATTGTGACATTGCTTTATTTATCTAGAGTTTGGGTGTAATGTTGGATTGTTTATAAGTGTGATGTGAAATTTTTTGTGAAAACAGATTTTATAAGAGCCTTACAGGCCTACAGGTTGTATTCTGTGTGATTGGGTACACCTTGGAGGCCTGTGACGGTTGTCACGTGTGGGGCCCACGGGTCAGAGTGTGACATTAACGTTAGATTTATCTGATCCGATCAAGGTTTATCACGCCTTACCATAAATCAGGTCTTAGACGCATAGGATGCCTGATCCGGGTCAAGGGCTTACGACACCTGGGATGGATAAGATTTGAAAACAACTAAGTGTTAAAAAATTTTAGGGCATATAGCCAACTTTAACCTTAGATTTACCTAACCCGGCCATGGTTTATCACGTCTTGCCACGAACCAGGTCTTAGACGCATAGGATGCCTGATACGGGTCAAGGCTTACAGTACTTATGACAGATAGGGTTTGATAACAACTAAGCTTTAAGGGATTTTAGGGTATATAGCCAACCTTAACCTTAGTTTTAAGCCAAAAATAATTTAGGGAGATGCTAAAAGATACTTGAACACTTTACTTTTATTTATAAAGGAATAATTAATACAAAAAGTGTTATAAGTTTACAATTTGACCCTCTTGATGAGGAGTTCTCTCAAGGTTAATATCTTTTTAACATCTCTGCATGTCATGTTTTACTCAAGATGTTGTCATTTGATCAGTTCAGTTTGTAGGTTTCTGGCCTGACTGTCCTAACCACTTGATATGATCCTTCCCAGTTAGCATCTAGGGATCCTTCTGATATTACTCGGGTATTGAGGGTGATCCTCCTAAAGATAAAGTCACCCTCCCTGAAATAATGAGGTCAGACCTTTCATTTGTAGGACTTGGATATCTTTTGTTCATTGATAGTTGTACTAATCAGAGCAATATTCCTGGCTTCCTCTTGCAGGTCTAGATCAAGACGTATGACTTGCTGATTTTCTTCTTTATTAAAATGAAAAGTGTGAGAAGTTGGGATGTCTATTTTGACTGGAATTATTGCCTCAAACCCGTAGGTCAGAAAGTCAAGGGTCTCACCCGTGGCTACCTTTATAGTGATCTGGTAAGCCCATAGAACTTCGGAGAGTTCATCTGCCCAGGCTCCCTTTCTCTCACCCAACTTCTTTTTGAGTAGTTTTTTCATGGTCTTGTTAACCGTCTCAACTTGACCATTTGCTTTTGGATGAGATGAGGATGATAGCCTTAGATCAATATTCCATTCGTTGTAGAATTTCTTCATTCCCTTATCATCCAATTGCTTCCCATTGTCTGCAGTTAGGATGTTGAAAATGCTATGTCGATAGAGAATGTTCTTCCGAATAAAAGCGATGGTGTTCTTCTCAGTGATCTTGGACAAATGTTCCGCTTCTATCCATTTGGTGAAGTAGTCAATGGCCACAATGGAGTACTTTGCCTATGCTCTAATAATTGAAAAGGGCTTTATCAGGTCAAGCCCCCACTGTACAAAAGGCCACGAACTCAGCAAGGTGGTCAGATTTTTCGGAGGTTATCGGGCAACATCAGCATAAACCTGACAAGCATGACACTGCTGTACGAGCTGGTGGGTGTCTTCATTCATGGTTGGCCAATAATATCCCTGCCTGAACACCTCATGAACCAGACTCCTGCTACCACTGTGATTATCATAAGTTCTCTGGTATATCTTATCCAACACCCTTTCTACTTCTCCTAGGCTTAGGCATCTCAGGTAAGGGGTGCTGATTCCCCTCTTGTACAGGATGCCTTATATCACAATGAATCTGGCAGCCTTCCTCCAAACTCTAAGAGCTTCATTCTTGTCAAGTGGCAGGACACCTTTATTGATATAGTTCAGGATTGGATCCATCTATATGGCAAGTTCCTCTTGAGTCGGCAAGACACTATTGCTCTCAGGTGAAAAAGTGCTCTTTCATCCTAGGGTTTCCACAGGATTTGCCCTAAGAATATTTTCGACGAGGGATAATGCAAGCTTTGACAAAGTATTAGGCATGAGGTTCTCGAATCGAAGAATCTTTCATATCTCCACTTTCTCAAATTGATTGATCAAATATCGGGCCTCCATAAGGTAAGCCTTCATACTTTCCTCACGAGCTTGGTATGATCCGTTCAAGTGATTCACAAGAAGTTGTGAATTACTACTGGTGGTGAGTTTGCGAATCCCAATCTCTTGTGCTTTTCTTAATCCTGCCAACAAAGTCTCGTATTCTATTTCATTGTTAGTTACAGGAAAAAGAAATCTTAAAGCATACCTAAACTCTTCCTTTTCTGGCCCAGTATCAGTTTCTGCTCAGGCACATGACCTTATACCCCTTTGGATCCCCAAACTCTCCTTGCCTGACCACTTCAGGGAGTTTGACTTTCCTGCCCCTCTGGAGCTAATGGCGTTCTCCCTTCTCCTAGGGAAACGCGTTCTCTGGCTATCTGCCTTCTAACATCCAGAAGTTCTTTCTCCAGTGATTCAGTTCTGCTAGTTAGGAATCTATCTACGTGTCTACCTCCTAATCAGGAAAATTTTTCCTCCTCTATGAGCAGTACTTTTGCTGGAGCTAAAATCTTCATCTTCTTGTCTTCTTTCAGACATCTTAAAGTTTTTAATTTTTCTGAGTTAAAAACTTACAGAAAAATGTTTTTTCTCCTTCCTTTCTCCACAAACGGTGCTTCAATGACTTTTTATTTGTTTCTCACAGATGGTGCCAGCTGTTAGTGTAAAAATTGTTCGTTGACCCTCCTCACGGTCAAAGTGGAATGACTTAGCTGTTAAGGTGTGAGAATGATATGGATGCTGTTGCACAATGAGGGTAACTGAAAGTGTGATTGTTTCGACGAAGCTCCACCTCCTAAGTCTGCAAAAAGGTAACACCTTTAAAGTAATGTCGGGAGGGGTTCCCGATGAGAAAACTCTGATGCTTAAGTTAGAAAAAATATGGAGGAATGTGATGCCAGATCCGATAAGCTAAAAACAGAGAAAGAAAACTGAAAATGACAGATATTTATAATAACAGATAGAAATCACCAAGGATGTGTTACTGGAGAAGAAATTGTTTTCAACGGAATGGTGTTGCTTGCCTAAATCTCTCTAAAATGCAAAGTGCCAAAGTAATTTTTTGAAAATCTGAAAATAAAAGTGTAGCACCCTGTGTTTTACCTCAAGGGTATATTTGTCATTTCCCACTTCCTTAGTTCATACATCTACATTCATTTCATGTTTCATGTGGTTGTGGGTGTAATTCTAGGTTCGTGTGGGCAATATTAAGTGAGAATTCAAATTTTGGAGGGTTCGATCGATCGAATAGGTGATTCGTTTGACCGATATGTTGAGGACTCTCAGGAAAACTTTGGCTCCAGATTCGTTCGAACGAATAGGGGGATTCGTTCAATTGAAGGAGCCATTCGTTCAATCGAAATGTGGATTCGTTCAGCCGAACCTCGATTCGTTCAACTAGCAATTTACAAGCTCTCTGACTTCTGTAGCATCGAAATTACCCCTTTTCAGAAGCTTCCTCCTTAAGAAAACTTAAGGGCAAAATGATAATTTCATTCTTTTTCTATAAATAGGGGGTTTAGGGCTGGATTTTTAGGGTTTTTCTCTCCTTTCTCTCTTTCTTTTTCTCCTTTCACCTTCTATCCATTTCTCTCTCTAAATCTACCCACATTTTGCCCAAATCTCAATTTCTTCTTACCCGCGAGCTATATTCTACGCGTCTAGCATGCTGGGAGCGTCAATTTGGTGCTAGGAGTGCGGATTTGCGAGGGAGAAGTTAGGGTTCCGAGAGGAGATTTGGGATTTTTCGAGTTAGAGGCGAAATCGGAGTAAACCGACCACACCACGAGGTTCGTAGCTTCGATTCTAGCTCGTCTATATCCTTATTTTGTAATTTTAAGCATTTTTATTCGTATGGGTTTTTGTATGGATTTTCGTAAATCTAGTCCTCACATCTTAGTTTTAAGGCGTAAAATTGATCGTAGAGGAATCGTAAAAGTCGTAGGAAGCTAGATTTACTATTTTGAAGAATTTAGGTAAATGTGAACAGTAACTCTGGTTACTGTTTTGATGAAAGAGTGGGGCCCACTAGTTAGAATCGCAAGAATAAATTAAAATGCATTAGTTTAGGCATAATATGGGTCCGTAGCGATAATAAACCGGTAATCCGAGGTTTAGCGAGGGTTTTAGACGAATCTGAAAAATGGTTCGATGTTGGGAACTCGGGACTAGTATGCATTGCACATATTTGGATTCCATTCGCATTTTAGAATGTGTATTGATAATGTTATATGCGTATGAATAGGCGATGGTTTGAGGCCGAAGCACTCGCGTAGTTCACCGAGGAACGAGGGGAACTAGGGAGTGTATACCCTCCCTGAGTTGTCAATGGATACCTTTTTGGTTTTACTTTTCTATTTCAATCCTGTTTTATAAATATATGATGAAATGCGATAATAATATTTTTGTTATTAAAATGTTGTTATATGATTTTATATTCATTTTGAAATGAGCTGGTATATATGCTTGATTTATATGAGAACATTGATACGGCCTTTGAGCCCTATTTTATATATTTTGGATTGATGGCCATGTTAGCCTATTTGCATTTTTGTATATGCTATGATGATGACGGCCATGTTAGGCCTATACTTGTGATGATGATGGCCGTGTAGGCCTGTGTTATTGTATATGGTGATGTGGCCATGTTAGCTTGTTGTGCACAGTAGCTACTGGTTGTAGCCTAGGATCGGCCTGAGTGGATAGAGGCCGCCTAGGTGAGTGTGGGGCTTCACAGGTGGAGGAGTTATATGGTGTTGATTTATTTTTGAGTGGAGGTTTGATCACCTGTGAGTCTCAATCGGATTAGCACGAGATCATCACGTGACTAATTCGAGGCGAACGTCTGGTGGGCTTGTTTTGTATAGACAACTCACGCATTGTTTTCTTTATGCATCAAAATGAATATTTTTGTAAAAGCATGTTTTAATTGCATATAAAACCTACTTACGGTCTCGGGATACCCACGGCCAGGGTAGTCACCAGGAATGGGAGTCTGCCCAATGATTTTCTATGCCATGATTCAAGAATTTCAAAAATAAAGAAAATTTCTTCTAATTTAACTGATTTCAAATCGTATTTTATTTATTGATCCCTTAGTGTGTGTGAAAACGTATACATATATATGTTTATATATAAATATCTATTATGTTTTTATTTTGTTCACTCACTGAGTATACTGCCGTATACTCACCCCTCACACTTTTCAGTTTCAGGGCTAGTGGTATAGTCAACGCAGGTGGTGGTGATTGTTTGAGGGCGTGAAGACTTAGGTATACACATTTCGACTCACACTGGAAGTCTTTAGTCCACTGCTGTCCCCTTTGCTTTTCTTTTTGTTTATGAGATTTGAAAATAATAAACGGACTTGTAATGAATGTATGCATATATTTTGGGATGGGTTGATCCCAATGGATTTTTACATTATTATTATGATTGTTTCTTTTATTGTGCGCACAGAGATATTTGAAGTATTTGTGGCTTGTTTTATCTATTTGGAGTTTGGGTGTACGGTTGGATTGTTTGGAAGTGTGATGTGGAAATTTTGGGAAAACAGATTTTTATCAAAACCTTACAGGCCTACAGGTGGTATTCTGTGTGATTGAGTACCCCTTGAAAGTCTATGGTAGTTGTCACATGTGGGATCCATGGATCGGGATGTGACAGACAGGAAATGGCCCACTACGAACTAGTTGCCTAACACTTTCAAAGGTGACAAATAAGGGGCAATGTCCTCTTATACTTGCAATATATGTGGAATTATTAGCACTCATAAATGCTCGGAAACTACCCTCATCATTAATATCAACGGCGATATTAGGTGCTATTGAGGTTTGTATATTCTCCGAAAATATTGCCTTCATTCTAATGATGGAATGTGCAGAGTTAATCTGATACCTCTCATACAAAATTTATACAAATTCTTCATAGCTAACGTTTTCCTCTACACAAAAATGGATTACAGAACCTCCTGTGTATACCTCCCCGCCATTCGATGTGCTTTCCCATGAACCTCTGAATCTGGTGATTATTATTATTGATCCAGCCATAATTGTAAATAATTGCATAGTTTTCTAATTGTAGGAACTAACAAATAATACATTAATATATTCACATTTATATATTCTTATAAACAAATAATAGTTTAAATAATATAATATATATTAAACTTTTATTAAAATTATTTTAGAATAATAATTGAGTCAATATATAAATAATTAATTTTTTTATTAATTATTATTATTATTATTAAAAAATATTTTTCTTCATGTTAATATTATATATTTGTATGAGACTGTGAAAATTGATAAATTAATTATAATTATTTGTTATCATAATTATTATTATTATAAGAATTATTAAATATTTTATTATTCTTAAAAAATTAATTTATATGAATTTTATAACTATTTTCTCAAATTTATTTTTTTATTATATCTAAAAAAATTAATTATAATAGTTTATATTATATCTTGATTATTATAAATAAAAATAAATATTTGACTATTATTAATTTAATAATTAATATAAAATATTTTAAAAAAAAATTTTTATTGGACCGAGGGGGAATTTCCCATCTGCGCCTACTGGGGGGAAATTTTTCCCCCAGTGCGAGCCCAATTTGGGCACCCACTGGGGGGAAAAATTTCCCCCCAATAGATGTAGATTTACGTTTCGGGGAAACCACACTCCCGAGCGCGCACAAAAAGCGGACACTCGATCCCCGAGCGCGCGTTTAGGAGTGTGCTTTCGATTCAAAATCCTAATTTTTTTTCTAAATTCGTCCTAAAATTTGATTTTCTATGTTTTCTTCAATATTTTCCCTCTTTTTAACACAAAATTATACTACAATACATCATTCTCAACCTATTTTAAACATTTATTTCCATTAAAATCTTATCCCAATCATTATTTTTTAAACTTAAAAAAAATATATAATCTATTGAAATAATGATAATTTATAAACGATTGTCAAGAAAAATATTACCTCAATTGATGATGCTAGAACCTTAAGAGATGTCAAAGATTTTTTTAACAATGACAAATGAAAGATCGGTGACCGTGAAATTTTAGGATTTGAAGAATATAAAAGTTAAACTTAAATTTATTTTTATTAAAGATATTTGGATCAAAAAACAGTTATTTGGATTAATTTTAATTGAAACTTTTGATTGTGATTTTTTTTAATAACAATTATAAATAGTGACCATTTCCGGTTAATTCCCAATTAAAAATTGAAAATATTCAAAGGGAACATAAACTCATACTAGATTTGGTATTTAGGATTTACTAAAGCTTTGCTTGAATACAATTCTTTAAGAGTTCATTCTTGGACCAGAAAATCTTATATAAGACGGTACCAATGACATCCAATAACAGCCCACCAAAGATTCTCTACTGGGACTAGACAATAAAAAACAGTTGAACAAAACCAAACAGCCAACTAATCATTCAGTCCGATCATCTAGTAATGTCAGCAAAGAAACAAAACACAATTTCATTATTCTCTCTGAAACAACGAAAATCAAGAAACAATGCTCAACTGACAAAGCCAAATCCACAACCAAATTGAAAACGAAAAAATTAAATTTAAAAAAGAGAAAAGGGGTTACATTATGCTTAATGATACACACAAACTAACCATCTGCACCAGTAAAGCCGAAGAATGGAGAGTACTCTTTTCTTCATATATTGCTAAGCAAGCACTGAATGCTACAATTATGAAGGGTAACCCCACTTTAGCAGAAGTCAAAATCGATATATAAAAGAACACCACATCAAACCGCATAAGTGAAGAAAAGTTGAGCTGCAAACTAGTTGGCATTTTATATGTATTCTTTATCAGACTATAACCTCAATAAAGAAAAGAAACAAAAAGAAAAATAGGAAGAAAAAAAAAAGAGAGAGCAGGGAAACTAGTACATACTCTCAGCACCATTTTAGGGCACCATAACAAAATTTGCATGAATGGATCATGCACATTTTTAAGCTATGTTAAATAAACCTGAATTTAGCTTCTAGCGACGGTAACTGCACACATCTATGGCATATCTCTCAACTTGATAAATTATGCATCCTTTTCCTGAACCAAAAGTGCAAATATAAAATCAGGTCATAAAGATTTGGGGAAATCATCAAAGGCAGGCGTGCATGTATGCTTAATATATATTGATTACATTGAAGGTCATTCTCAAAATTCAAGAATCTTACCACTACACTACTAGTCAATCCCAAGTCAAGAACCGAACTCTCCAACATACAATTTGCATGCACAATTGAACCCTCAGCAGAACTCTCATAAACAGTTCCTACTTCACCATCCCTAGATGGGATCGTCATGTATACTGCTCCTTTAAACATCCATTCATCCCTTGCTTGACTGTAATAATCTTCAAACAACTCACCACACAAAACACATGCACATTGATTATCATCTGCAGGAACCACTGGCTCATCCTCGTTTATTATCTTTCCAGAATCTTCTATGGAACTGATGGACTGAAGTCCCAGTGGAAGTCCTGCCTTTCCAGCAACCCAATCATTTGAAGTTGCGTACCATCTCCTCGATACCTTATCTACATCATCTAGACCAGAGTTTTTCAAAGCATGCCATTCCAAATGTCTTTCAAGCTGTTCTTGGAGTTTAAGACGAAGGCTACATATGCTGCACGTTTGTGGGAATTCATCAAACAGTCTATCAATCACTGATTGATGGAATTCTCGAATTATATCTGGCCTGAACTTCAATCCTATCAGATTCTCAATTTCTGTTGTTGTGGATTCAGGTAAGGCAATAGAGCTTTCACTGACAGGTTCTGGAAAAGATACCTGATCCATCGTGGATGGAGGAATGGTTGACAAATTTGGAACAGAGGAAACTGGTGCAGTACTACTGAAAGAAATGCTCGGGTTCTCATTCTTCATCTGTCTGGGCACCTGGGGTGCTGTGAGAGAAGGTGACTCAGACTTTGATGTAGATATCAGACCCTTTGCCACTAACGAGCTCAACAGGTTTGAAATTTGGTTCGCGGTCTTACTTTCAGCATTGGAAGTTTCTACTGATGCACAACTAGGAAGAGATGAAGGTGGTGGACCAGGTGGCAGTGGTGGTTGTTCCACCTTTTTCTGAGAACTATCAGTTGTAGCTGAAGACTCTTCATGGGAAGCAGAATCTGATAAAGATCCTGACACACCCCTGGGCACTGAAGACGTAACCAGGGAAGATGGAGGACTGCTTGGTAGAGGAGGCCGAATATCTGACTGTGATGGCATTAGCCCCTCGTCCTGGAAAGCTCGATTAGCTAGACCATCAGGAATTGAACTTTTAAGAATACCACTGTTCAAGACAGCAGCCAACAAACTACCCATGCCAGGTTGCCCAGAAGTTTGCGCATCAAGAGGATATGAACAGTCAGATGCAGCTTCTCTATTTGAGGAAGTCCCAAGATTAGAAACTTGAGGAAGAAGATGGTTCTGAGACTGACTGGAAGGCTCAGGCTGCTTGTAATCTGATTGTAAAGGCTGTGGAAAAGGATAGTGACGGTTTAGTTGCAAAGAAGTCATTGCAGGAGATGAAACAACCTTTTGGGAGTTACCAAGCTGGCTATCAGAAGGCAGGATAGACAAAGAATCCTTGGTAGAGTGGCCAGGAGGCCCAGGGTTCACAATTCCTGAAAAAGGAGAGGTTTTTAAATCAGAACGGGAGAGGGGATGAGCATGTGGATAGTTCTGGTCGGCTAAACTTTGCAAGTTTTGATGGGGATTATGTCCTGGGACTGAAGGTGATGGAGAACGCCGGTGCATGGCTGGCTGCCCAGATGGTGATGCAGCTCCTGTAGACTGAAACCTTTGCTGTCCTAAGATTCCAGTGGACCCAAATGCTGAACTTGCAGTCCCCAAACCTGAGGCCCCAATATGGGATGATCCCACTGGCAGACGACCTCCTGTTCTGGCCAGAGAAGAACTTGAACTAGTAGGCAACCCACCAAGAGTAGCAGAGTAGCCTTCTGAATTACCTGAGTTAATATTAGAAGTTCCAGAACAACTTAGCCCATCTGTCGAGAGTGAGTCCTTCAATTGCCATGACAATGGCATACGGTGCCCGTAAGAGCCTTGGTCTTTCTGTTCTGAGGAAAGCGAATCAGATGAGGTTTCTCTCTCAAAGCTTGAGCTAACATCACATACACCTAGTGGTTTTTGTACGTGATTGTCAAATTCCTGCATAGGATAATGCAGATCAGCAAGTAAGAAAGTCAGTCATAACGTGTGTAATAAATGGTCCAGAGCAGGCATCCTAGCTTAAGCAAAGAAATAAAATCAATCAGAAGAAACATATATTCTTTATTTTCAGCCAAATAAAATATACTTAGTCAGCCCCAAATTGTACCATGATTGAAATGGCATCCAGTGTAGATTCTCACAAGCATTGTGACAATCAAATTCTTTGAAGTTGAAACAACTAGCTTATTCAACGAAGGACATTACAACTTTGTTTTTGACATTGCTATACACATTCCACCTTTTAACATACATCACATATGACACAGTGAACACACATTAGTGAGCAAACAAATCACAAGCATCTAAAACTTTCAGGGCGTGGATCATGTCAGAGGGTTCTCTGGCTTGAAGGGAAAAGAAAAGAAGGAAAGAAAAAATTACATACATATAGAATGCTTGTTTCTAGAGTTATCGTATGTCTAATTGTCCAAATAGCAGTATAAAGTTGGGATAAAAACAGTTTTTCCAAAATCCTGGTCTTTCAATATTACCAATTTTTCAGGGCCATCCAGTGTCCAACTATCTGCCTGAGACTTGGTAGAAATACTGGCTGCATCCTGATCTGATAATCTAGAGTGCATATCCCACATGAACTCCGCTTCCTCAGAGTTTTTCCAGCTAGTAGAAATCCCCCTCCTGCTTCTACTTGGAATGTTTTGGATTTGCCGTAGATGTGTGGCAGCATTTGCAGATTTGGCTACTGAATTATTTGGACATCCCTGCTTTATATTAAAACCATTCCTTTGGCTAGATATTGCCTCTGTGATATCACTGCCAGTTCTGTACCAAGGTTTCTCAGGTCCTTGATCACTAATCCTTCCAGTGGTTCTTCCAGGTCCTTGATCACTAATTCTGATATTTCGAGAAATATCAGAACCATAATCCTTCCAGGGTTTCTTCTCAAGAATAGGTTCACTTTGTGCATCCCTTAGAGAATTCTGAATACTCAAAAAAGTTAAACATATACAAGGATATGATAGAAATGATGGATTATTGAAAATGAAAAAAGAAAAATAAAATACAGAGCAAACCAAAATTAATCAAAAGACGAGAATGAATTTTAGAATCATAAACAGGTAATAAGTTTGTAAAAGGATTCTAGAACAGACTGGAAACATCCATCTAATACACTTATATCCGAACAACAGTGACAGCACCCTTCAGTTGGAAAAATTCCCAGTTGTATTTGTTTGATACCCACTCATTTGTCAAAACGTTAACAGCAGCCTATGGGAATAAAGCATAGACAAGAATAAATTTTATCAAACTTTAAAATCAAATTTATCAGAACTCCTACAAGTGATTCACTGTTGATCACTAACACACTCAACTATTTATTTCATACAAAACTGTAAGGGAGGAAACAATGGGAAACTGCATTATTACTGTCAGGCTCAAACAAATTACACTCCAAATACAATTAGTTACATGATTTCACAAATGCAAAACAAATGAGTTTGAAGCTCCATACCTCACTTGACTGCTGAAGGCGCTGCCTTTCCAAATACTTAGGATTTACATGAATGCTATGCGATGGGCGCTGTGACTGTGAATTAGACCTCACTGCTTTAGCTCCTGAAGATGGAATATTGACTACGGGAGTGAAGCCAAGTTCTTTCTCAATCATTTGAAGGGTTGGGATTGGAAAAACTCCTTTCCAGGTTCCAAAAAGATGCCGCATACTCTGATGAACAGAAGCATCAACCTGCCTATATGCCTTGCAGAACACCTAGAATGGTGGAGAAATGAATTGACAACAACCAAGCAATAGATATTGTACTTTGGAGCAATGAAATAGTAAATAAGCATATGATTCACACATTTTAGAGCACATATTCAATAAACGGGAGCCCCTTGGTCAGCGATGAACAAATGAAATCGCAAAAATGTTAAATTCTCTGCTAAGCAATTTACATAGCTAAAAAACAAATTCAAGTACATAATGCTATTTTTCCAAGACTATTCTAATTAACATAATTCCATGAAAGGTGTCATTTATCAGAGAGGCTGAACCAGTAGCCAGCGGTCCACAAAGAAATACAAGTCTAACCTCAGGTAGTCTGGCAGCAAAATATTTTATGTAATCCCTCCCAATGTTCTTTACAATACTGTCTAAAAGATAGAGTGATGGCAGCTTTTGCTCACTGGGAACCTGCAAATCAATTTTTACAATCAGTTATGATATAATACAGCCAGATTTCTTCATAACAAATAATTAACTGATAATAAGTCAAGTCTAAAGAAGTCAAACTCCCTAACCACCCACAAAAATAAAATCAAAAGCAGTAAATGGATAAAGTTATGGATTCTGCAAACCATTAACAACATCCATAATAACATCAATGCTACTCTAAAATCATTAAAAAGAACCATAATATTAGTAGACTTTTGGTGTTTCAGACTTGAGAAATAAACATAAACAAGAAAAGATTTTTCATTGGTAATTGTACACCAAAATTGCAGTGCTTTGAACATGCCCATTAAATTATGAGTACTTATCGTCTTATTGTTCCATTTCTCCCACAGAAGCACCTATCTCAATCCAATGTCCTTGCTTGATTGTAATTAATCCACTTTCCAACAAACATTTAACATAGCATGAATGGTTTTTCTCTCCAGGGCAGCCCTCCGCCACACCCACATAACTTACATTAGAAGCAACACCATAAATCTCCAAAGAAATTGAAAAATTTTGCATCTGGCCATCAAAGGCATTTATATGTTGTGGCTTCCACTTCTGATCGATTTGTGGGTTGTTTCTAGAAATTCCAACAAGTGATTGCTGCATCTATACAAGTTATATTACAACAGCAACAGAAATAATCTTAGACTCAGTCACATCTCTAAACCATGAACTAAATCCGGCCTTCAGATTGAAAAGAATATGTATAAACCTCAAAAAAGCAAAAGATATACTGTTACAAAAATAAATGTAGCGATCCAAGTTTTCTTTGTAAAAGAATAATGGCTTCTTTCATTATATTCACATGTTCAGTCAGAAAACATGCAGGACCACAGTGATAGTTCATGGTTAATACCTATAAAAAAATAATTAAGAAGAAGCAAAGAATAAGGGAATAATATACATCTTTATCTAGTGCAAAATCAAAGATAAGTTAATAAGGTAAATTTATGGGGTTCCAAACCTGGCACAGATCATATAATACAAAATCCAGACAAAGTTGGCTCTCTTTGCATGCAAACTCAACAAAGTGCCTGTGAAAACTCCTCAATATCCACTACAATACAGTATAATTGACTGATACAACGTGTAGCATAAGGGAACAACACATCGAGAAAATAAATTCATCAGATAGCTGGCTGTATATAATTGGTTCAACGCATTTGAACTGGTTGACAGTAGTTCAATATCCAACGCAATTAATCAGTTACACATTCAAATATTGTCACTCACTTTCACCACAGAACTATTTTATTTAATTAGAAGAAATTTTGAATTTAAACGGTTCAAAGCTGTAAACATAACATAAAAACCACAACCAAAGCACACTTTCTATACACCGAAGAACTCCATTAATCCTAATTTACAGTAAAAAAGTTAATAAACCTTCTACTTCACTGACAAAACACGAGCCAAGCACAACATCGCTATTCTTTTTCCTTTTTAATCCCAATTTTTTTCTTTACAATTCATTTAAAACAACAATTGAACACAATAAAACTGGGAGATTCACCTCAAGAATGTTATTGCAGACTGTAGCCGCGATAACTTTTGCAGCGTGAACATTCTCTCCGGCAATTATGGTCAAATTTGTTATTATCGGCTTCGAATTGAAAGTCAGTTCCGCTAACGCCGTCTTGTACTGGCTCACCAGCTCCTGGTGCAGCTGCTGCGGCTGGTATGTGCCACCGGCTCTGCCGTCGACGTCCAAGTCTTTGGTTACACCGTCGCCGGTTCTTGTATATCTTTGAGCTACAGCTGATCTCTGAGTAAAAGATCGGGTTGGATCTTCAGTTAATCGCGGTTTTTTTACTAAACCGGATTCTCTGGATCTATCAAATGGTCTACGTGGATTCTCCATTTCCATTGAAGTTCAAATAAAGAACCCTAGCTAACCCTAAATAATCTAAACATCAATTCAATCTTCTCTGTAAATTGTTACTATGATTATTACAACGTGAAAATCAATTTACGTGTAAAATAAAAATAAAAAGATACAATATTAATAAAAAGGAAAATTAAAATAAAAAAAAAAAAGAGAACTACAACACCCTGGAGCTAATTTGTACAGGTACAAAGAGAATCGAGCGACTGATACACTTGCAGAGAGAAAGGGAATTGACGAAAATAAACAGATAATGTTACAGACGGTGAGGGGTCTGCCTGTGAAATTAGCGGGGAAGGATGGGTAAGATTGTAATTTTAACCGTAGTACGAGTGCTGAAAGGAGACAGTCAAGAAAGGAGAGGAAGAGGAGGGATTTAATTGTGTTGTATTAGGGATGAACGAGCGAGGAGCTATTTTTTATTTTTTATTTTTTAATAATGAAGGTGGTGTATGTATACTGTATAGATTGTCATACGGTGGGGACACGAAGAAGAGGTAGAGAGGATGTCGATTTGCTTGGGGTCGCACGTGGGCTCCAAAGTTTTGGAGTTGGGATTGTTTTAAACATTGAGCAAATTTAGAAGTTGTTCGGTAATTTAGCGCTTTTCTGCGTGCTCGAAGTCCTGAGAAAAAACAATTGTATTGTTTGTTTGTTATTAAAAAATTTTAAAAATAATTAAAAAAGTTGTTTTATTATCTATTTTGTTCTCGCTCTTTCCTTTAAAATAAGGTATCTCTCTAAAACTCTTAAATAAGAGTTGATATTTTTAAACCAATTCAATCTAAATTATTAAAATTAACAATTTAGATTTATTCAAAAAATTTATAAATTGATTTGCACATTAAAATTTTTTATACTATTAATTGCGGTTTAAATTATGAATTGAATAAATTTCAAATCATAAAATCGTAAATTAAATTATTTAATATTATCTTATAAAATTTTTATTATTATTTATTTATCATCCCGAATTATATATGATTTGCTTTTATATTTTTCATATAATAATAATTAATGAAGAAAAAATATTTACAGATGAGTTTAAAAAAAAAATATTCACAAAACTTATTCTTAAATATTAATGAGAGATTATATAATTAATAATAATTAATTATTATATCTTTAATTTTATACTATAGTTCAAACCACAAATTCAAACCGCTTTAAAC
>JAVXUL010000005.1:3363977-3375271 GCA_035590515.1 Trichilia minutiflora | reverse complement strand
TCAAAATAAAACTAATATTTAATTTCATTGAAGTCCTTGCGTTCATACCCCAAAACTTCATCTTAAGCAATTCAACTCTCAAAATAATTACGAAATCACGTCCACATGCATACGAGGTACAGGATGGATGCAAATGCATGAATAGTGAAAGTAAAAAAATTACAGATATACCCTTAAAATCTAAACACGGGGCTCACACCACAATTATTCATAATCAAAAACTTAAGCCAAGATAGAAGAGATACTGAGGATAGTCTACTGAAAGATCTGACTTAAGAGAACAAATGACGCTTTGCCAAATTATATCCTAAAATTATCTTTACGGATAAGGATTACTAAGAAGGGAGGAATGTTACGTGTATATAGCATATTAATAAAATTTTCTAATCTGTGGGGGTTGCATGTGTGCCATATATTAATAAAATAGACGTGTAGCATAATTCCCATATTTACGATCAGATGTTTAATATTATTAATTGTTGTTATCTTAATTCTTATTTTTATGTATTTGATATTATTTTTAGTGCTCATGTATAATTATATAAGCCCTCAGCCATTCGGACGAAGGGGGATATAATTATTATTCTAAGATAGTTTCTTACTCACTCAGCAACTCCCTTTCTCTTCCTTCTTTACCTTATATATCAAAATAATAACACAGTTAGAATAATGAAATGAACGAACGTCTATCTCAGTCAGTTAAATATAGTCTCATAATAATAGTTTAATCCTTAAGTCAGGATTTTCAACTAATTTCCTTGATCATATAGTTAAGGATTAAATATTATCATTATTAACGGTGACTTTTCTATCTCAATTATCAAAAGTATTAGAGGTGGTGCATGATTTTAAAAAGTCAATTGAGTACCCTAAATGGAGAACAACAGCGTGAATGCTCGATGTACCTTTGTGGTAGTATTACCGGTACTAAAGTTTCTTTCTGATTGGTCGATACGTTTTAACCTTTTGATGGATGTATATTATATATATCAACTGAAAGATCAATCACTTCATCTCTTAAATCTTTATTATTCTGGATCTGTTGTTGTGTTGGATTTCTGAATCCTTTGGTGTGTTTGTATATTGTTGTTTTTATGGAATGAAATTGTTTTTAATAAAAAAGAGTTGTTTTGCTTCTACTTCAAAAAATTTAAGTTTGAAGTTTTTATCAATAGAACTTTCTTATCTTTTCTAGAAGATTATTTTCTAAAATACTCTCATTTTATTTTTAAAATTTTACCATTTTCTTTAAAATAATTTTTAAAATATTGTCTATTAAAGTAATTACAAATTTTTATTAAAAATTACTCATAAAAACTAAATAATTAATTTTTTTTTTAAAATTGTACTCTAAAAAATTTTATTTGAAAAATTATACCAAACGTACATCAATATTAACAGTACAAACTCTTGTATAAATTGATGTAACAATATTGTATCTATCGGAGTAAACAAAAAACGAATTATATTGAACATATAAAAATTATACAACTCTACTATATTAATTGGTATAGAAATTTTGTATCCCTAACATTATGGAACAATCTTTTTCTTGCATGTTTGGTATACAATGCAAGTAGAAGATTGAATTATTTTATTTTATGAGAAAAATAAGAGAAAATTGTTGAATCCTCTTTGTTATTTTATTTTATCTAATAGTCCAATTAAAGAGCTTTGGAAGAAAATATGAAAATGGCTACACTGTATTAATATAGTTTTTTTATCACAATATAAAGCCTCGGGTACTACATGCAAGGAATAAAATCATAAAATAACAGTGTACAATATTACAGGCTTTAGAGGTATATGCATTCATGTGTTTTTTGTAGATAGTGCAATTAATGGGAGATTGAATGTAGAGCTAGAAGAGGATATATTTGCTTGCCTTGGCGACAGTTCAGTGAAGTTGAGAAATAAACTTGGCTAGCTTTTTGACTGAGTATGCAATCTCCAGACGATTGAAGGATAAACATTGAAGGGCGCCAATTACACTATGAAATTGGGTGGCATCAGAGGCAGAGCTTCCATTTTGAAGAGTCAGTTTGGCAGCTAAAGAAAAGAGGAGTAACAGCATCTTTGGCACCAGAAGTATAGAAGCGATCAAGTATTTTGTGGATGGATTTATGCTACAAAAAAAACAAAAATGGAGTAGCCTTCACTCTAAGAAAAGAGTGTAGGTTATCGAGATCTTTGACGGAGAATCTCCCAGAGAGAGCTTAAACGAATGTTGTAATGAACATGGGTGAGTTACCTGTAATAAGAAGATCATTAACGTAAACAAGAAAGTAAATATGAATTTTGTTTCTTTTCTTGCAACAATACACAAATACAGAGGCATCGGTTTGAGCCCATAAAGGGCTTTGAGAAGGCAACAGACATGATATAAATTAGGGAAGACTACAAACTAACAATTACATTGGAGCTTCCGAAGCCAAGGGACAGACTATGCCACCCGATACCTGGTGAATCGTTATTTCTAGGTGCTCGCTGCACCATAG
The DNA here is from genome assembly GCA_035590515.1 of Trichilia minutiflora. NCBI lineage: Eukaryota > Viridiplantae > Streptophyta > Magnoliopsida > Sapindales > Meliaceae > Trichilia > Trichilia minutiflora. The sequence goes on along the minus strand of JAVXUL010000005.1, from coordinate 3,372,773 downwards.
ACTTTTACTTCCCAGGAAACACTACTTTAAAAGGGTTTTATCTCAATTAGCATTAGCTCCAATTCAGCTGAATCCCATGACATGGAGAACTTCTAATGGTATTTCTTGTAGAGGGAAGCTACAGGGGAAGAGCCTGAAACCGAGAACATCTAGTACTTATACAACATTGTTAAGCCCTCAAGCAAATGAGGTCAATGCGACTTTAGAGAGTTGATGGTTCATTGTCTCGGAGATGACTTGGAGGGACAAGAAGTACAAAATGCCTATTAAGGTTAAAATCTATGGTACGATGCTTCCATGAACTACCCCATTCAATTTCTTTGCTTCATCTCTTTACTCTATTATTTCAAGCTTCATTTGTTACTGACACTCTATTGTGCAGAGAATTGAGTCGAAAGTGATTTCAAGCTTTATTTGTTAACGACACACTATTGTGCAGAGAATTGAGTCCAGAGTGATAACAATGAGCGCAAACTTCGATTTAAGACGGTTCGCAAATACTTGGAAAAAGAAAGAGACTCGATATCCCGAGAACTGGCTCCTCCTATCCTAGTGATAGGCTACCCCTTACATCAATTTTTTCAACTCCCAATTTCTTTCTTTTATTCACATCTCATTTAATTTCTTAGTATTCTTCGTATGGTCATTATCTGTTAGCAAAAAGGAAGGCGGAAGAAGTATACCAAATAAAGGCAGAGGAGGGATCTAATAAATAGCCATACTCGACAAAGGTGACTGACAGGCTCTAAAGAGCCATTAGGAAACCTCCTAGCCAGAATAGTTCGAAGGACAAGTTTTTTCCCAGTGCTTCTATCCTTTTAGGGTTGCTACGAGAAAATCTCACATCATTTCTCCTTGAGCTGGGAAAAAGGGCAAGGAGATGCATGGCTTTTCACCAAAGGAAACCGCAGGCCTTTGGGACACCTTAAGTGATTAGTTCCCCTGAGTTGCTCACGTTGCACCTTTTACTAATGCAACTAGATAACCATTGAGTGAAGAAGAGACGAAGAAATTAAGCGGTATTGAGCCTTTTGAGGTGGTGAAGAAAAAAGCAACCTCTTCTACCAAGTATAAAATATCCACTTACTCCTCTCCACTTTCTTCTATTATTTCATTGACTATCTTGTGGTTTATGTATGGGGTTGAGGCTTGGTTAAGGCTTGTTCTTGAGTTGGGCCTTGTTTGGTGATCTCCACCATATGGAAAACACCTATTTGTTAGTATTGAGTATTTTCTTTTATTAAACCGTTTCATTCATTAATGGAGATGTAGAATGCACTGAAGGAATGTTTAGACTGTGGATCACCGTGATTTCTTTTTTCTTTAGATGAGTGAAACCCAAGATTTGACATTTTCTTATTTATTTTCAGAAAAAACAAACAACTTCATTCAATTATTTGCTTAAGTTCGCGATTGAGAATGGTGAAAAAAGGGAAAAGTAAAGTATTTTACCACTTCTGTAACTTGTGACTTAGGAAGATGAATCAAAAAAGAAAGGAAGAACCACGAGTGAAAATAAAAGAAACAAAGAAACAAGGGCGATGATAAAAATGGGGAGGGTTTCAGGTCTTTCCTTAATGATGTGGAGCTCAATAGAAAACAATAAAAAAACGAGAGAAATTGGTGCAATAGAGAGATGGGACACCAACAAGGCTAGCTTACTTCCATTGAAACTACCCATCCAGATCTAATGGCGTGTTTGGTTTTGAGATACTGTAACTGCACAGTTACGATAGTATAAAAGTTAAATAGTCTTCTTGTTGAACAATGAGCGTGTCCAATACTAACTTTTTACAATTTTACTTCCAAAATTAAGAAAAAACCAACAATACCAAATATGTTCTAACTACACCTTTGCCTACAACAAACGTCTAATATCTCCTCTAGTTTACACATACGCAATTGAGGAATGTCAATAAAAGTAACAGAAAAAGTGAAACGAACTTTAACATAATATCACCTACCATTTATCACCAATACACTATCACATTTCCCCTACTTAGAAGAGCATATGTCAATAATCTCATTTTTACAAGCAGTTGGCTGATCATAATGGATTTAAGATGATTGAGGCCTCCAGTATATCCAACAAGTGCAAGAAGTATCGTGAAATCTGCAGCCAGGAATACAACTGATTCCTAAGGCAATTAAATCATGAAAGAGTTCCGGGGCACAGCTTCGCAAAGTTATTTACAGAGATACAAGGTACAGAATAGTTGCTCAAACAAGGGTTCTAAGTTATTTTACAAATCTATAATCAGAACTTAAAAATGTACATTGTACCAATACAAGAAAATCGACATTGTACACACTGGAATTGCCAAACCCATCCACAAATCGGGGTGAACAAACATAAAAACAAAAGTTAAGGTTATTTTACAAATCTATAATCAGAACTTAAAAATGTACATTGTGCCCTCCCGTATTACAAGAAAATCGAGCATTGTACATACTAGAATTGCCTCCCTCCATCTTAATAATAATATTGTTAAGACTGGGAAGCCAGCCCAAAACACAAAGAGAACAAACATAAACCAAATGAATGAACACATTCATGGACTTGGATACCACTTCCAACCCAAAATCTTAAGGTATTAGATCTACCAGTCCATTCCACTTATATATTACTTATTTGCCTTATAACTTTCAAATGTGATATTCTTTCACTTCACACACTCACATTGGACATCCTAACAAATCTCCTCCTCAAGTGTATATCTTTTCCATATTGGGTGTAGGTCTTACTTGTTCCCCATAAACGAAAACCTTTCTTCATTCGAATATTATGATATTGTCAAAAACCCATATTCATACCAAGCCCAACTTGCTTATCTCAAAGTCTGCGTTTACTAAGGCTCCACTTAGAATTAAGTGGAGGCAAACATGCTCTTTTTTTTTTTTTTCCTGGAGTTGCATCTTACCACTCCATCTTGAACTAGCCACTCTCTTTAAGCCATCTTTCCTTAGAGTCCATAACTCTTCATTATTCCTCATGACAACAACAAACCACGAGAACACACAAATCTAAAGAGTCCATAGCTCTTCATCATTCCTTATAGCGACAGCAAACCACAAGAATACACATATCCATCTCCATACTCGCGTTTTTTTCAAACTATCACATTTGATACCACTTATTAAGGCCGGAAAGCCCATCTAAAAACCAAGGAAAACAAATATAGACCAAATAAGTGAACACATTTATGGACTTAGACATCATTTCCAACCCAAAACCTTAAGGCATTAGATCTATTAATCTATTCCACTTATATATTACTCATTTATCTTATAACTTTCCAATATAAGACTCTTTCACTTCACACACTCACACTTGACATCCTAACAACTATGTATCTAGTTCTCTTGATTGATAACCATCTACTTTAGCATAATTTGCCCTCAAATACAAGATGCATTTGAGGGGATACAATTGATATGTGAGGGATTGATTATTCTACTGCTCATAAGGAGTGAAAGAGGAGGCCTCGTTCCAATTTCTTATATACGTGGAGAAAGTAATTGTGCTAAGTTTCATTCATCTTTCTCTACCATTTCAAGAGCTCCAAGTCCTGATGTCAAGGCTGCAAAAGATACCTAGATTACTTAAGATCATTCTAGTATTCTAGGTTGAATAAGTAATTAAGAGAATAAACCGCCAATAACAAACAGAAATGTAGACACCATGATTTAGATATCAATGCCATAGAAAGGGCCCTTAAGTTAAATGAATGAAAAAAAAAAAAAGAAGAAGAAGAAGAAGAAGAAGTAATTTCAAAAGTGCCTCCAAGTGGAGATAAATCAATAACCAAAGTGAGAATCAGTCAAACTTCAGTTGGTAACAAAGGTTGTATAAAATTGAACAACCTACAGAATACAGGTAACCAAGTTGTCATATCTTACCTGTATTACACTTGGGGAAGGATGATGCATAATACACCACTAAACCCAAAGGAGTAATGCTTCTTCTTGTAAGTTACACCTGTAGTATTCATAACTTGGAAGCATCGTTGAGAAGAAAAACCTCACAAACATAATCAGCATTTGTAATAAGCTCATGATTGAAGCTATTGAACTTTCAATTAAATGAAAACTAAAAAATATCGGATGTTTATAATAAAAAAGAATGAATGTTGGATTTCCATTTAATATATTTATCAATAAAGCTTTCACGCAATAGACTCCAACTACAACTAACTAAGATCACAAGGGCCACCAAGTCCGAAGTCAATTGAATCCTATGGATTCTTAGTCCTATCATTATGTTGCTGGGCGGCTTGACATTCAGGCTCATTAAAAGCAGGTTCATCAGCTGGCCAAAAATCCATGCCTGAACTTCCTGCTGCTTGTAAGGAACTGATATCCCAGAAATCAGATAACCCACCCGACATTCCCAACTCTGGCACATCTGGAGTGGCAAGATTATCCAATAACTCATTGCTTGAACTAGACATACCAGCTGCAGTACTAAAACCCATGCTCCAAATATCCTCTTGTTTAGTAATGCTTTCCAACCCAGGAGATGAGAATTCAGGAATACTCTTCTCATAGATCAAATCCTCAGGGAAGGAAACTAAATATTCAGAATTAATTTCTTCTTGTGGGATAACTACGTTTGTTCCTTTAAATTGAGAATCTTTACTTGGTGAGCTTGATGCCCCTTCTCTGACCTGCTCTTGGGCTTTGGTAAATTCTTGTTCCAGAGCTAACTCAGCCAAAACAGGTAAGTCAACCGACCCCACATTCTTAATTGGAAATGGCATCCCTTCCGCACCTAGTCCTCTGTCAGCCATACCATTTAAGAGATAATCAGGAGATGGTTCAACAGGGACTGGATCTAGACCTGGAACAGCAGAAGGTAAGGTGAGGTTTCTCCAATCAGGTCTGTACTTCACAATCCACCCGTCCTCAGATGAATCTAGATTACCAACTTCGTGGGCCTGGTGCTTGACAAATTTTCTCCTCATCCTAGACGATTCGATGTCTCCCTGTTCTTTCTTCTGCTGTAGACGGGGTAAAAATGCTGGGCTCTGAAGCAACTTGGCCAAGAACGAAACCATCTGCTTCTGTCTCTGCTCTGCCACCCGAAGCCTCTGATTGACTACTTCAATATGGCTAGCTGTCCCGTGCTGCTCCTGCTGCAGCTCTACAACTTCCTGCAACAACCCACTCCTCTCCTTCCTCAACTTCTCTATATCACCTTGTACTAGAGATTTCCCTTCTCCGGTTAACGGTCCAACATAACTCCCAACCTGTTGGGATTGAGATGACTTGCGCCTCTGAATGTTCTTTAAAAGATGCCTCTTCCCTTGTTGGAAAGCTTCATTTGCAAATTCCCACTTATCAGTATCAATCTTGCGAAAGCCCTGAATACAGTACCCAAAATGATTCATGATGGAACGGGAAAGATACAACTTCAGGAAAACAAACTATTAATGCAGTGATTCATGTAATGAAATAAACAAAAATTGACAAAATGATTCACATCGCAATTAAATTTGATGAACAAGGTTTATCAAGATTCATCAAATTATCAAGGATATAGGAAGCAGAACGGCACCACAAAGATTATCTATGTATCGAAAAGCCAGTTTCAAATTATCAGGTAAGTAGAGAGATGACAGTAACATCCAAAATATCACATGTTTACCTGATGAAGACGGAACTCCTCACCCCATTACACACTTTTCAGAATGGAAAAATGTTCTTCAGAGGAAAGTAAGTAGTTTAAAATTTCAGGCCTATATATATAAATGAGAAACCTTTATTGTTTTTCTTACACATCCACCAGAATAGTTCTACAAACAAGATGAGAGATGCCTAAAATTTACCCCATTCACAAGATAGGAATTCTAGATGCATCTTCATTACATACCAATAAAAATTCCAGAATTTTAACCGGTACAAACCACAAGAGGATGATGGAACTACAAAGTATTCAAATTAATAGTTATATATTAAATAAGATCTCCCTTACAAAATTCTTTTACAACAATTGATAATCAATATTTACACCAACAAATCCCCCTTCAAAATTTCCCACAAGTTTACATGTCCTGATGTATTACAACATCGGCCACAGCTACATCTACAAGAATCAATCTCTGTGACTACAACAAAACCAATCACAAAATAAAACATCAGTTAAAAAACAAAATGAAACAGTAGACAACAAGAAACAATAAAAACAGCATACAACATTTACATACAGATGACAGCAGCCAATAAAGGCTGTTTTACTGCAATACGCACATAAGTATTAAGTTGCCTCACAAAACTTGAGAAATTGTTGTGCTTGAAATTCCTTGGCAGTATCATCCTCGCAAATTCCACAGGATCCCAAATCACGAAGCTCTCCCCTGTTGACCCCCACGAGATAATCTGATCAAGAGAAGGGTCGTCAACAAGATCAAAAGTCTTGGACAAAAATGGCGGTATTGGGTTCCCTTGTAAACCCACCAGAGGCTTGGGCACATCAACATTCATAACAGAAGCTAGTGGCCCTGGTTGTAATTCAGCAACTGGGTTTGTCATAAAAGATGCAAATGTTTCAAACTCTGAGAAAGAAGACAACGGAGAATTTAGAAAAACAATGTTTTCCATTGGAAAAGAAGAAAACTGTTGAGAACCCATTATACCATGCGTTGTTTCAGGCTCTAACTGAGATGAAGAAGTAGTAGTAGTACCCACAGTCATTTTAGGAGGAGATATTGAGTAGTTTTGATCATCTCGATCCATTAATGAGTAAAGATTTTGTTTTCTTTTAGATTAAGGAGGGTTATCGATTTCGCAAATGAAAAATAAGATGAATGGGTAGATTATAAGAGGGTTTAAGGACGGTTTTACCGACAAATTGCAGGGAATATATCTAGAAGAAAGGCGGTGGAGGATGGTATCTTCTTCTTCCGCGTCTACGGCTATTGATTCACTGTTTCTAGTGCAAGTCGACATTTTTCTGTTGATTGGTTATGTTTTTCAGTTGGAATTTGCAAGAATTGAGACTTGTAAAAGGACCGACTTAAGGTGGTTTCCTAGCAGTTGAATTTCCTTCGATGGAATGGAGTTGATTTTTGGTTATTAAAGGAACACTTGGGGTCCGTTCATTGGTGGGATATTGGTCACTCGTGCTTTATGTCTGGACAGTTTTTTTCCGTTTCCGTATTAAATTTGCTTTTGCTGAGATTTGTTACCGTAGATTGGAATATCAATATAAAATGCTTCTGTCTACAAGTAAACTTAAAATTTTAAATATAGATTTTAAAATATAAAATATAAAATTTGTTTCAAGCTTATATTAAATATTATAAAATTTTAGTTTTACATTTCAAATTTTTAAATTTGGGGTTCACGTTTTAAATTAATATATAAATAGTATCCGAATAATATATTAATCCTGGAATGTATAGTAGCCAAATTATATTTTTGCTAAATATTAAAAGACTAATACCTTCTATTATTTTTTTAAAATATTATCTACTCCTATCCCTTTTAATTTTTAAAAATACCGTTTACTTTTATCATAATATTTATAATAAATACCCACAAAAATATTATCCCTAAAAATAATATTAATTTTTATTATATAAGTTTTTAAAAATTTAGAATTATTAAATTAAAATATAATATATTTATTTATATCAAATAATTTTTATTTAAAAATAAATTATTGATTTATTTTTTAAATATACTTTTTAAAATCATATAAATAAAAAATTATTTATATTTTCAGAGTTTATTTTTATCTAATTTTTATTTTAATTACTAATTTTAATTATAATTTATCTCATCTAATTTTTTGGTGCAAATATAATATATTTAATAATTTAAATAAAGTTGAACTCATAATTTATAATGTTTTTGTTTATATATCTTTGCTATTATTCTAAATAAGAAAATTTCATAATTTAAGGTATTAAAAGATATTTTAAATTATAACTTTCTACTATAATTTCATTAAAATTTTCATATTCATCATTAGTATATATAAGGAGCACGTAAATTTTCATATAAAAAGTGTTTACCCAATTGTGAGCTCGGTAATTAAATTTTAAAAATAATATGATAATTTTTTATTTTTTTATGCATATAATTGTGCCTATTTTATAAATAATTAATAGATTATCATGGCACTATTATTATATTGAGGATTTAATTTGATTAAGATTGAGGTTTAAAATCGTAAATATAAGGATTTCAATATAATTAAAAGTTAGTTTTATTTTAAGTGAAATTCTAATGATATTTTTCAATTTTAGAAGGATTCAAGTGAAAATATATAATTTTAACAATTCATTAGAACGAATGGACAAATTTGTTCGAATGAAATTTGGGATGCTCTCTGAAAAATTTTAGTTTTACATTCGTTTGAACGAAAAGTAGTTCGTTCAGCCGAATTGATTGATTCGTTTGGACAAATCGCAGATCGCTCAAATGATAAAAATGAAAGCTTTTTTATTTCTAAGGTGTCGAAGAATTTATTCAAATGAATCATAATTTATTCGATCGAATTCAACAATTCATTCAAACGAACGAACGAAAATCTTTGCGAAATAACTACTTTGCCCTCATCTACAATTTTCTTCTTTATATTTCTTAAGAGTAAAATAATAATTTCACCTACTATTATAAATAAAGGGCTAAACTCTGTCTCCTCCACCATTTCTTTCCTTTTTTCCCTCTCTTCTTCTCCTCTTACAGTCTCCTTTGTGTTCTCACAAACCCACCACACCATCTTTGGAATTTCTCTAGTTTCTCTTAAATTTTCCATCGTATGTTACGTTCTAAACTTCCTGTCGGTTT
>JAVXUL010000005.1:3341059-3359841 GCA_035590515.1 Trichilia minutiflora | reverse complement strand
ATGGAGTTATGGTCATCAAAACTAAATCATTACCGTTCAGATCATACAAATGGATTTAAAAAATGTTCACATTAAATTTCAACACGATCTAACGGTTAAATTAAAAAAAAAGGGATATTGAATGTTTGAAGTTTGTTGGATGACAAAATTGTTGGTTACCTCTGGTTCAAATACCGATCTCTCCACTAGTAGCTTTACTCAGCAATCTATCCGTTGAAACAACCAAACACATTCCACAACATGACAGAAAAAATTGCCTTAATCCATTGATGAAATAAAATAATGTACAATAAAGTTAAAAGGCTGTGCAATCCAGAAAACCCAATCAAATATACCAAAAATTTTATGAAACTTTAAAATCTAGACTAGCGCATTAATATTCAAATATGAATAGTCCAAATAAAGAAAATATATGATCGAAATTTCCGTCAAAATTTAAAGTCAATTCGACGGTCGAAGAAGAAGATATCATTGATGGATGTAAACCCCCCAAACTGGTACAAAATCAGATTGTTTTTGTAGCAAAATCGATCCATCAGAAAGATTATTAATAAAATCCGTTCGGTCAGATTATAGATCGACAAGCAAACTTCCTTCCACCAAAACATCAAATCAATCCAACGATCAGATAAAAAATTACAGATGAAAACAATGACTGTGAAGGCTGAAAAAATTTCATAGTTAAGAGAAAAATTTTTCCCTCTGTTATTCAATTGGGAAATAGTTTTCGTAAGCATTCTCCACAAACAGCGTCAAATGTTGATGCAAGAAATCTCTGATGATTTTTTGTACACCAAATATCGAATCTCTCCATGATAATGATGTGATGGTTGAAGGATTTTCTGTATTTGTTACTGAACTTAAGTCTCTCTTAAACTGCTTACGTACCCCCTTTCTCTTTTCTTCCTGCTTCTTTCTTCTTCTTCTCCTTCTCCTTTTCTTTCTTTCTTTCTTTTGGAAGTGAAAGATCAAATCACACATAGTTCTCTTTTGGGAGAAGTTGATGACTTTTATAGAGTTAGAGTGACTAACTATAGAGATTTTGAAATGAATCCTATTAATATGTGGTTATACTAAATAATGAACCTGAACTTTCGAACTAAACTTCAATAAATTACCCAAACATATAATTTTAACAACAATTTATATTCCTCTTTTTTATTCTTTATTAATCTACTACTTACATAATTAAAATAAAATTATTTTTAGTATTAAAAAATTTTAATTTATTTTTAATATATCTAAATTAATAAGTAATATCCTTTTATCTCTTTTTTATATTAACATTTTACAGTTAGGATATGTTACTTAATCGAGATTGTATTAAAAAGCTATCCAATTATATAAATAGTCCATAAAATTTAATCAAATTTTTTTTTGACTTAATTTATTTTTATTATAAAAATAAAACATTATTTTTTTTATCTCTAAAATATTTTATATTTTTATCACTCAGCAGGTATTTTACCCAAACCTTGATGCCAAAAAAAGCCTACTATTAGCTTAGCTATGAAATCTACTATCAACTTATCAAGGTTAGATGTCAGTTCATTCACCTCGGCCAGTAACATCTCGTATTGAAACCTAAAATCCATGGTCAATCTCAAGATCCATCTCACCTAAATTTGAAAACCAAATCTAAAAGTCAATCTCGAGACCCCTCGTCTCATCTCAAAAGTCAAATTAAAAGATCAACCTCATAACATATCACTCAAGTCCGAAGATAAATTCAGAAACTGATCTCGAAACGCACTTTGATTACAGTAATACCTAAAATAAAAATGAAAAGTAATAAAAAAAAGCAAAATACGTATAAATCCCAAGAATGCTTGATAAATCTTAAGAGAATGGTACGTGATAAATGTACTAACTTTTAAGGTTCACGTGTTAATCTCAAAATAATCATTCAATGATTTATTTTCTTTATTTTCTAATAATCCCATGTTGTAAATTCTAAAAAACTTATAGCAACCACACGCGCCAAAAATACTATAAAAAATTAAAAACCTTTTATTTTTACTAAATTTTGTAATGGTTATTGAAAATATTTAGTTTTTTTAAAATTAATTAACACATATTTTATGAAAAATATCTATTATTATAATGATTCATAAAATTACATATAACATATTCATTTTTTAGTGCCACGTATCTTGGGATTACCCCTGACTTTAATAGGATACAAACCATACGAATTTAGATCTTGCTTACACTGACATACACCCATCATTAAGCACTTTCTTATCAAAATAAATATGTATTTAAAAAAGAACAAAAGCAAATTTTCAGCCATGGAATTAGAGAAACTAAGGAATTTTCAGGCTTCTTTACAAAATTTCCGCCAATTTTGGGAGAATCGGTGCCGCATTGCGTCACACATTATATACGTTCTATTTATTTTATCTCCAAGGGATAGCTAATTATTCAAGAGAATAATTTAGTTAGTTTGGAAATATTATCTTGAAAGTAAAAAACCGTCGAGATTAAATCTTCTGACACCAATCCTAAAAGAAAAATTTTAATCTGTTTTTATGATCGAGAGGATTGATATTCCGAGTCAAACCTGTAAAAAATAATTTACCTATTTTATTACAATTTACCAAACATGCATTAGAACTTCATTAGCCCATCACAATCACAATATGTTCAATTTTCTTGGGCCACCAGAATTGTTTAACTAAACTAAAAGATTTGTACAAGGCTATCACCTCTCACTCCCTTAACCTTTTCACTTTCTATATACAAAACTTTGTAATGATCAACATAGCATTTTATTTAAAATTAAACAATTTTTTTAGGACTCTTATTTCTCAAAAAATTTTATTTTAAATAAATATGTAAAATATATTTTCTTAACTCAAAGTCATATTTAATTAAATTCATTTAATTTATTTATAATAAAACTTTTAATTGCATTATAATTATTTGAAGAACTTTTAATTCGTATTAAAACAAGTAATAATTTTTTTTTTTTAAGAACCTGTTTTAGAAATGGAAAAAAAATCTTGTTTATGCCTAAGAAAATATAATAATACGAGTCCGAGTCACATCTAACACCTCTAACTTATACGTAAATATGATAATTCAAATAAACAAATCGAATTTAACTCAATATAAATACAATATAATTAATATTTATTCAACACAAATATGATATATTTATTACCAATATCAAAAAATATAAATATGAATATAACACAATTATTTAGACACAATTATCCAATTAAGTATGATTATCTATTTTTTAATTTTTTAATATTTTTTATAATTTTAAACTTTTTAAGATTAGTGTATCTTATTTAAAACTATTTTATTAATTAAATGTTAAATTAATTTTTTAATATTTTTATGTTTATTATTAAAAAAACTCATCACCATTTTTAAAAAAATATAGATATTATTTAAATTCCACTTTTAAATAAATTTTTGAAAATTAATATAATTAAAATTTTTAATTTTATAACCAACACTTTTTAAATAATATTACATATATTATTACATAAAATTTTTAATTAATATATAAAACACATATTAATTTATATAAATAAAATTTATATTTTTTTATTTTTTATTTTTAATATTTAATTATTTTAAAATTTATTAAAATATTAATATCTATTTAAACACGATTATCTATTTAAACACAATTATTTATTTAAATAAAGATTATACAATGAAACACAATTATTCGTTTAGTCATGATTATTTATTTAAATAAAATTATCCATTTAAATATAATTATTTAATTAAACACAATTATCTAATTAAACATGATTATCTATTTAATTAATTATATCTTAATTGAATAAACAGATTCAAAAAACCAAACACAAATTCAATATGATTATTATCTATATGACCCAAATACGTTCATGTTGTCAAATAATCCTACCATAACTTAAATTATCACTCTATTTATATATTTTTTCTCACCTCTCACCCTATATTCTATGGCCAAATCATGTTCTGCCTAACATAGTTGTGGCAACTATCAACTCGCCAAACTGCATCTAATAAACTATCCCTCGTGTTTCCAACAAACTATCCCTTACGTTTACAACTCTTTAGTTACTATTTTTAACTCGCACCCACACATAGAAACCTTCAGAGAGTTGTTGGGCTTGACTCCTCAATATTAAAAATTGGGATGGCATTACTTATTCAAATCTGCAATTAATTCGTAGCAAATACGATAAAAAAATTTAAGTGATCATATTAACAAATCAATATATCCAATCAACAATCAACATCTGAAACTATTTCACTTTCAACAGCGGATATTATTAAAAAACAAAAACATTAGGAGATTAGACTTCAAATTAGAGACTACCGAGAAATTTCCCTCTCATTGTAGAAACTCTTATCAAACATTTGGATTCTTTTGCGAGAAATCAAATAGGTATTATAACTGTTCAATAATACTTTAGTACATGTTGTTAGAGCATGTAAATGCATCAACCGTGCAGGAACGGTGAAACATGCTCATGCACATGCAGAAATTATTTCAAATCTCTATTTATGCAACAATTTAAATGCGTATATCTATGTATTTATAATGTGCTGTAAATACTGTACATATTGATCCATAATTTCATGAATAAGCATGCTTGTTAATTTTTGTGACTAGATGGCGTGATGTAAATGGCTAAAATAATAATCCTGAGCATATGATCAATTGTTTCTTGCATGGAGTATATATGGATGCAATTTCATAATATAGTAACATTAGTGCATGCATGTAGATTTCTACACTTCTCAAGTATATAACGTGAGGACCTCTACCTTCTATCGCTTAAAAATCAGGACAAACTATACCATATATGGACCTGATTGTAAATATTAGTAATATTTGATTATAATATCAGCATGCAAAAAGCTTTAATGTCCATTGACAATTTGATACCAAGGTATGCCTATCATCCTTTCCCAGCACCAGTATTTTCCAACTGCTATAGATTATATACACATTCTTCCCTATGTCTTCGTTATTGAAATTGAAATATGGAAGGTAAGAGTGCATATTTGTACCTGAGCATCTGAGTCAAGCAGTCCGTACATTCTGTTCTGTTTAGGCTGATGCGAGATACACTAACATCAGCAAGGAAGGGAAGAAAGGAAAAAAATTGAAGAGATAAAAGAGTTAAAATGTTCAGAGAATGTTAACTACTCGAACATTAAGCATGATTACTTCAATTGCATTTGCACCAGCTAAACAGAACCTTAATAGCATCTGGTAAGGATCTGCACTAGTGTTCTTACATAGATCAAGCAGATGGTCAACCGGTTCACTATGCTGACAAGGCTGCTTCTCATTGACTAACTTTTATAGTTACAAAATTTAAATACAAAATCATGAGAGACAGAATTATAAAACTTGTCAGAATGACATGGCGTAATGATTTTCAAGTAAACAAATCAATAGAAACAATATTTTTAAGGGAAATAGTAAAAAGTAAAAATGGATATTGGCAATTACTTCATTTGCGTCAAAAATCAGAATGAGCAATCAGCTGTGAGAACAGACATGTACAACAATGATTCTGCAACAAACCAAATTGACACAAGCATAAGGATTTAGAAATTGGAAGTTAAACCAAAATTGACTCCAAAGAATATTTAACCGAAAGAGAAAAAAAATGAAGGATTGCTGAGGTGCAAGACAAAAAGGGGAAAAGCATGTTTTGAATCTTGTATGAGTAAATGCAACAATACCACAGCCCAACCTCCCAAAGCAAAAACAATAATATATTAATAAGCAAATGTAACAGAGTCACCCAAAGTCTGAATCAGAGTTGGCTGTAGATGGCCACTTGATAACCACCCACAGAGAGTCAACAGTTGATATTTTCAGGATGTCACACAATTAAGGGTATGTTTGGTATAGCTAGCTTTCACTTAGCTTTGAAAGCAAAATTATAAAAGTTGTTTAGTAACAAACAACTTTTAATAGGACCCACTTATTTTTTAATTAATATTTAATATTTTAACTTTCATCACATAGCAGCCATGCAGCTACAGTAGCTGTGTGGCCATAACACCTCTATACTAAACATATCCTAAGAACAGTTAACGAATTTTCAGGAAACAGCAAAACAAGAATCTCACTGCTAATGGGATTACAGGGTGTCCATTTCAAGATTATCATTTTTTCTATCAAAAATCTAACAATGTACCTGCCTCAAAAATACTCAAGCACGGAGTAATATGTGTATTGAAATTAGATATATTAAGGAGAGAGAAAAGGGATAACCAGCAAAAAAATGATGTTAAAGAAAGAGAGAGATATAGATAGACAGAGACAGAGACAGAGAGAGAAGAATTATAGACTGCGCACCTCAGCTACCTCAACAGTATCTTCCTGCCAAACACCAATCTCAATACAAAAAATGATGTATTATGTGCATGAATAAGACATCTCAGTTTTCCATCTCCTCAAGTAAGTAATTGCATGCCAGTATGACTTGGCTGAGGCATAGGAGGTTTATTAATCAAGGGCCTTAATAACTCCATTATGGTAGAGAAGGAAGGACGTTTCCAGGGCTCACTGCATAATAATGTGTATTGATAAGGAAAATTATCCAGAGGTAAAATAAAATAAGTGATCGTAAAACAAAATTTGTTATGACTTAAAGACTTCTAAACATACTTGGCAGCCTTCCTTTCAAAAAAAAAAAACTTACTTGGCCCAGCAAGCCTCAATTATGGAGGCCACTTGGGAATTTAAATCACGTGGAATCTCAAGCCTCTTTCCCTTAAAACCAACTGCAGCTACGACCTACAAGGCAGCACATAGTGATTTAAGTCTCCTGACAAAAGAATTAACCCGATGCAAATGTACCTTTAAATTAAACGAGTAATGTAAATGTTAATGCTCTAAACATGTAGTGTAAAATCATGACTGTTGAAAAAAGGAAAGTATTAAAATACCAATCATTTTCAATACGTGTGAGATTGAAAAAAAATGATCACAGGAAGGAGATGAAACTTCACACTTCCACTTAAGTTTTGCTTTGATAGACATTACATAGTCCAAAAAGTAGTAAAGTCAACAATTTGTACTTTACAAGGAATTCATTTCCTCTTCACACTAGCAGGTAATCAAATTCATATGGAACAGGAGATTCTAATAAATTGCATGAAATTGAAATCGTGTTTTCAAGGTATCATACATCAACAGAATCAAAAGTAACAATCATCAACTGCAGTATTAAGAAATAAAGGAAACCAAGATTACTTCTAATGATTATAAAATGCCTTTTGAATAGGAGAACTTATGCAATGTATGATAAGAGCTAGAGTTTATATCTGTGCAGATACATAACGATGTTATCTTTCTCAAGTATGTGACGACTAGTAAGAACCAAAAATCAAACTGAATAGAAGTACTTGGCTCAAAATTTAACTTCTCATATCAATCTTTCAGTACAGTACAGTCAAGTATGCACCTTACTGGTACAGGTCCAGCACACTGCAGTACCAATTATACTGATGTAACAATATTATGCTTTTAACATTTCAACCTATTTATAAGCAACGAGATCTATCTCAAATAAAGAAATTTCACAATCATCAGTTCTGAATGTCAAGCTCTTGTGAAAAGGCTTTTTATAATTTGAAATTTTCATACGTATCATTGAAGTTATAGCAACAAACCTGTGCTGGATTTAAGTTGCTCCATGGTTGTTGCAATGTTGCAAGTTCCCACAATATTATACCGAAGCTGTATACATCAGACTTTTCATTTGACGGCTCATCACGGAGAACCTCTGGTGCCATCCACTCAGGCTAACATGATGAGAGAATAATAATATCAATTTCTTATTTGCATTCAACAGTTTGCATGTCACCCTAAAATGAAAGCCTTTGGAATATATTTCAGTTAAGTTATACAAAACTTACAGTCCCTGCAGCAGATTTTGATGACAGAAATGTGTTTGCCTTCAAACGGGAAAGACCAAAATCACAAACCTGGACAAACAGTTTTGAGTAATATGAGAAAGAAGGAAAGTAAATCAAGTATAAAAAACTGAATCAAAACTTGTAATCAGGAAAACACAATCCCATAAGTAGCATGTGCTTTATCTGAAGATGTCAATCAAAATTCAGAATGAGCAACGCCACCAAAAATTTTAAAAAAAATACATACAAAATAGTAGTAAGAAGATATTCATCACTTTCAACTGGAAGTACAATGAAATACATTAATTTCAGTGTTTGCTTAAATTTGCAGTAGCATTGTGCACCTGACATTTCGAATAATATCAAATTTTGTTAACAAACTAATTGACATAAACTAATCTTTCTAGGCTTGAATAGAAGCCTGTGAGAATGTCTAGAGATTATCAGTTATAGGGTCTCCATTCATTAGCTTAAGTAGAAGCTATCACAGGCTTCACACCAGACAAATCAAGTACAACTGCTTACTGAGAAAAGCAAGTAAGAAATTAGGTTTCCTCAACCATGGATCATTGAATGGTAAACTATTGTTTCATCTGATACACAGGAAATTTCTTTATCTTACCTTCACTGTGTATTTTTTGTCAACCAAAAGATTAGGAGATTTTAAGTCTCTATGAACAATGGGAGGATTACGTTTATGAAGATAATTCATTCCCTTCGCCTGCACCAACCAAAGTCATTCAGCTCAAAGCAATGCTAAACATAATAATAACTGTCTATAATAAAGTAAACAGTGTAAGAATGAAAAATTAACAAAACAGAAAATGATGTAAATTTGTTTGAAAACATACAACATATGCCATTTTTACTCGATGTGAAGAAGGAAAAACTAACAAAACAGAAAAAGATGTAAATTTGTTTGAAAACATACAACATCATATGCCATTTTTAATCGGCGCCTTTCATCCAGCACCTCTCTTGCAACAGGTTTATGCAAAAGCCTGTACAAGCTGCCTCTGCAATTCACAGCAAATATATTGATTCATTTAATGACTCAAATCCTAAAAGTGATAAAGATGGAAACAATGTTCCTTATTTTTCATTTTGTGTTTGTCTTCAAAATTTGGTGAGAAGAAATTCGAAACCTTGATAAATATTCTGTCACAATGGACAAGTTTGGGGGCTGAGTGACGGCACCCATAAAAAGAACAATATTTGGATGACGTAGGCACTTCATGATCGCAACCTAACAAAGAAAGAAATGGAATTAAGAGCCTTCAGCAAAATAAATATTTTCTTTCAGCTCAGAACACAAAATTTAGTGACAGCATACCTCCCTTAAAAATTCCTTGAAGCGTTCCGCATGAAAGTCTTGTTCCATAAGAACTTTCACTGCAACATCCTGTAGTTCAAATACATATAAATATTTAATAATAAGTAAAAAGGAAAAAGTCATGATTATGCTAACACCAGAAATTAAGCATTGACTTAATGCATTTTTAAAATTAAAATGTCAAGAGCCTAAACACAAACAATAAAACCAATATAAAATGAAACTACAAGAAAATTAATTTGACAAGAGATTACATGTCAGCACTTGAATCATTACTTATATTGGAATACAAGATAGTGGGTGGAACATTCACCGTATACACACACACACACAATCAAAAGTGCCTCCCCGCAATAGCAAATGCTAAAAGAATAAAAGATTACATATTCAAGAAGTTATGCTAAAAGAATAATTGATTTGGGATCAAGGTTTTACAGTTTATGACCATATAATCTAAGCATGAAGTAATGGCTAGATCAGGTTTTAACAAAATACAAAATAAAATAATAACAATTACAAAATATAAATGTTAATTTAAATGTTTGCATAGCAGTTTCACCTTAATATAGAACAGGTATAATAATAATTATAACCACCACCACTGCTGCCGCCGCCACCACCACCATCACCATAATAATAATAATAACCACCTCATCATCATCATCATCATCATCATAATAATAATAACAACAATAATAATTACGAAAGATAAAAGTTAATTTCAATGTTTGCTTAGAAGTTTCAACTTAATGTAACGAGGACTTACCTGGAGTATAAACTATACCGTGGCGACATGACTTGTGATCCAATTTGATACAAGTTATTACGAATGTTAAACATGATTATACTAAACTACACGTATATCATTTGTTACCAGGTTTTGGTGCTGCATTTAATTAATTGCTGAACCTTTAGGATCGAGAACATAGAAAAAGTGTTAAAGGCCTCCTCAGTACCATGTTCAGAAACCCTTTTATACTCATTAGTTTTAAATACATATTAACATGCATTTTTGATACTATAGTTGAAAAAAAGGATATGAAAAACAAACTCATTCTCCGAAAACACAAAAAAGACTAAAGAAGTATTAGTATTCTTTTGTTTCCTATCAGAAAAACATAAGCTTTGTGACATCAAGAAAAGCAGAGTTTGGAAACGAATGCAATCACAAAATGCAACACATCATTTTCACTGTTTTCATTCTCTACTAGACATTTCTCAGGTCTTGAAAATGTAAAATTCAAATTTCTCTTTCATTTCACAGGAACAGTATCATAAAATATCACCCTCCGATCCCTAACACATCTAAAGATCAGGTGCTGATACTTCATTCAGAAGATTTATCAAGTAAATGGATGCATGTTCAACATGTTTTGAGTCATACAGGATACTATAACTTCTTCTAGAACACACAACTGCAAACAGTATGGAACTTGAATGTACTAATTTTTGCTGCTAATAAGGATTTATTTAATATATTATGACTTTTCTATTTCATAAAAATTCCATTGATACACAACGAAATGCACTCTCCATAAGCACAGAAGCATACAAATTATAATAGTGTTACAAGGTCCAACAGTATTATAATACAGAATCAGAAAGTACAGTGCCATAGGATTATCATAGCCATATCCATATGAACATAACTGTATTAACAGAGGGCAATTTACTTACCGATCCATGCCAGTCAGCATGATGAACAGTTCCAAAAGAACCTGAAAATGCATAATTCAATTTTAAGTACACTAGCACAAACTCTCACAAGAATACACGGACAATGCAAGCATGACATACTAGACAGTCCCTCACACTATTAATGAGTACACGTTTTAACTCCAAAAGTTTCCTCAAGAAGTTGTTAGAAAAAAAAAATACCTGCTCCTATTCTTTCTTTTAGGACAAGATCACACCATGGAATGTCCAGATCTTCCATATCAAGAGTAAATTCTTTAGTTAGTTTGCTGGGAACCAATTGATGACCAACCTTAGCAAATATCAAATCTTTAGAAGTATTTACAGTCTGATCAGTCAATGCCAAACGTGGTTGACCGTCTCTAGGCCCAATAGGTTGGATATGCTTCAAGGGAATTGGATCGTTAACCAAGTCTATTGTCTGAATCATATTCTCAGTAGGATTACAGGATTTAAAAAGTTCAGTCTCTCCATCATGGGCATTTGTCCGACCTCCCTTTGGATGTAGCAGTAACCGGGATTCACTGATATTACTAGAGAAATGCAGAAGGTTATTTCTTTCCGTCCCCATTTTATCAAATTGCTTTGGATGCATAGAGAATTTGTAATTATCTTCTTCTTCAACAGCAGAACCTGAAATGATAATAGTCAATGCTGATTGTAATTTGAACTTTATACCCGCAAGTCTTACCATGTACGTTATACACAACTTAGTTTCTGCACCCTCACAGACAATCAATTATGCACAGAAATAAAAATAAGAAATAAAAAAGATATGAAATTGGCAAAGAATAAAGAGTAAACCCAATAACTAACAACTAAACAAGTATATACACCATCTATTGCAACAAATTTGGACAGTTGAAGAGTTCCAAATTAATCATATTTATTGATAGTCATCTGTAGTAAAGAGGTATTATTTTAACGGCACCAAAGTCCTGACTGCTTCCATCAACTCCACCCCAGCCAACCAAAATTTATCCTTCAATTTAACATGCAGTCATAGTTAATTTGAACAAATACTCTTCATATTATAAACTAGGAAAAGCCTCAATGAATGAAAAATGGTAACTTAAAATATGGAAGCATGGTGGACAGTAGTGCAGTTGACTTCCATATCATGCAACTAAAGAAGCTCAAAGTGCAATATGTAGCACCATAATCTCTCCTGAGAGAAAGGGGCTCCTTTTGAGGCACGGTATAACTTAACAACCATTCTTCTGCTGTTGGAATGGATGATTCCCCATCTTCGACGTGATTGCATTTGCACTGGTATTAGCATCAATATTTGCATATAAATTTGCTAGTATATGGACTTGGACCCTTGCATGAGAAGGGGCATGCTAACACTTAAATACTATTGTTGAGTTTCTGCCCATCAATTTAAGCTTTTGACTCCAGTGATAAGTTGAAAATAATAGGTTCTTTACAATGTAACACAATATTTCTGCATTTGTCAAATAAAAGCAATAACTCAAATGGTAAAGTCAGCTATCATCACACAAGTGGGCTTAGATCACATCCTAGCACAAGGAAGAGGGAGGGCTAGAGGATAGGAGAGTCTATTGGCCCAATGTGACTCTAGGGCCCCCCAAAAGAGAATAGAAAACCAAGAAAGAAAAACTTACACAATAATAAAAAGTTTTATGGATTCTCTACTAAAAAAAAATTTCAAACAAATAAAGGTTACCTGTAGGTGCCTCCTCAAACACAAGATTAAGGGAATTAACATCTGAAAAATATTGTTTGGCCAGCAACCTGAAATCAATGCTAGTTTCAGGTTGTCTAAGTCGTGGAAAACGCAATGGTGAAGCAATTGTTATGGAAGATGGACCATTGAGTAAGGAATCGGGCTCACACAAGTGACCTGGCTTCCCTATCAAATCAACTAGGTACTCCCTGAAATTAAAATATACATATTACTTCATGATATGTCAATAACATTTTGCTAACACTTCAATATGAACAGCATGTTTGAGATGCACTATATTTATAAGGTTATGATTTTTTTAAGACATCAATTTTTTTTTTTTTTAATGTGGGTCAACATACGAAGAAAAAAATCCAGCAATACAGCAGCAAATTCTCAGATGCAATTCTACAGTTTTTGTTCAATGTTCCCAAAGGCAAAAAGGCACAACAACAATTCAAAAAATGCCACAATTGCTTTTCCCCTCACGTCAGAATCTTTAGCATGAATTTGATGAGTCAATCCCAGCAACATTAAACTTAAGAGACAAATAATTGATTCCTCACCTAGTGTGATCATTGGAAATGTTAAACTAAGATGAATCATCACAAAAATGCGTGAAAAAAATATAAAGGAAGTCAGAAACTTTCTGAGACTAAATTACACAAGTTCACTCTTCCGCTACATTAACTCCACTATTGATGAACTACATTACAACATTAACAGATACCATGATTAACAATAAAACACACCTGTCAAGCCCAAATCGAACAAGACAAGAAGAAGCATCATGCCTTTTGCAATATTTACAGCCCTTTGCAATTCGACATGGTAAGTCAATTGTATCAGCAAGCACCTGCACAACCATACTTATATCATGCATGAATTCCTTTATCTTTCAAGAAAACCATATAAACGTCAAAAGTTTACTGTCTCTACAATATAATCAGGGCATGAAAAAAATTCACTAGTAGCAAAACAGATTTCAGATGCGTATTAGGAGAATGAATAATTTAAATTACGGATTTATCAAAATTTCCCCAACTAAAGAAAACTTCAAAAGTCTTATTTAAGTATAATCAAATGCCACAAAAGATTGGGATCTTACTTTGAATAATAAGGTTCGATGTCTGCATAGGCCAACAGATAGGCTACCTATAGGAACCACTACAGATCCTAAACAATCTTTTATATCATCGCTGCACTCCCTCCAGTTAGGAAACAAGTCATCTTCTCCCATGGAAGCTGAACCCCTTTCGATATTATTACAAGCTTGATAAGCAATTCTCATAGATACTGATAAGTTATAGTATTTTGTGAATAGAAGGGGCTCACAACTTACCCCATGCGATTGCAAACAAGCTTCGCCAGATGATCAACAACTTCTTTTGTGGTGATACAGGTACAAGAAATGTTCATAACTCTGTTCTGTAGTTCCTTTAAGCTAGGATCACTATGCCGATCAATCAAAACCACTTCGATTGAAGTATCAATGCCAGGGTCAACAGATCTTAGAGATTCAATTGATGGAATACGACCATTCTCGCTCAGATCAGTGCACACTGTCCACACGTAAGGATCCATTCCATGAACTAAATAAAATCCATCAGGAACTTTATCGCAATACGATAAGCATCCATTCACCTGGAGCACATAACATTAAAAACGCAAAATATTATAACTTGAAATACATGTAAACAATCAGAAAATAATAAATATTGTTTACCTCCATCTGATCATTAGAAGCAGTGGGGAAAGAAGAAACTGAAACTTAGAATCTATTATTATTATTTTTTTTGGATAACTCAGAATATCCGGGCTTCGTCACGATCGATGGGCCTTGCCCGACTATCTCCAGGGAGATAATTGCTGAATATACCACCGCCTAAGCATCTCACTTAAATCATGAGTAGCTAGCTAGAATCGAACCCAGGAGGTGCATCCAAACCACACACCCCGAACTCAACCCATCATCACCAAGTTATGCTCGTGGGTGGTTTAGAATTTATTATTGCAAATTGTTAAATGAAACTTAACACAATTAAGTAAAGTAGTACAATGTGGCTTATTTTAGATTCAATGGCAACATGTATAATACATATTAAGCAAACTCAAAACCCATGTAAAGCGATTTGAAGCTGTATGACACTCAACAACCCAAGTTTACCAAGACACATTGCTTCATCCCAAAGCATCCATCTCTACACAACATGGACAGACCTATCATACACACCATAACAATATCCCAGTCAATCTAGTACATTACTTACCATTTTACCCTTCAAGACAATTTTTCACTTTAAATTTTGAAAGAAGCTTTTAAATTTCAAAAGCATAGAGTAATAATGATTCATCATTGGCAATAAATGAGGAACTTAAACAATATTCTAACTGCATTATCCTTTGGAAACAATCAGATAGATCATGAACTTAGCATTCCCCTACCCATCTCTTTCTCTGTCAATATGGTAATCCATTTGACAATAACAAAACTCACACCAGAACCCTTCATTCACATATCAATTGAGCAAAACCTAATATGGATTCTCTACTTCGACATCCACAATTTGAACAAGATATCCAAAAAAGCAATCATTCCCACAAGGTGCACGTAGCACGATAATATTTAGCTGCACATATATTATTTGGATTAGGTTAGGCTGATATTTTTTTTTTTTTAAAACTCTTTTATAGAAGATATTTGAAAGAGGCTCTTTCATTTTCCAACTCACCTTTGTGACAATCAAATAGAAGAATTCGTGGAACAATTTCCTGTTATTAGCAAGTTGAAATCTCTCTGAAACCGTAATTACCTCATCCACCAATAGTGATACATTCTAACATTTTGGATTAATCATAAACAATTTACGTCTCTCACACCATTGAGCCGTGCTCATTTTGCCCTTCCAATATTTAATGTCATGGAATCCATATATAGAAACAGCCCCCAAAAGAAGTATTGATACTTATTCTTGCTCACCACCTCAAATAACTTCTCTCATCTTAGCAATACTATCTCCATCTTTTATGAAATGCGTTCATTTTCCACCTTCAAAACCGAAAATGTCCAACAACTTTGTTTGAAAAGTTAAAAGAAATAATTAAATTTCATCACTGATCACTTGGATGTTTACTCTCAATAAAAAGGCATACGGCTAGCTCCCATTATTACTGATCGCTTGATTCATACCATCTGAAATATAAACAGTACCTTAGGTAGCTTTGAAAAAGAACAATCTAAAAAATTCGTAATCTAAAAGCACAAAAAATTTATTGCAGATTGCATACTTATCAAACTAGCCCACGAACAAATAAATTGAAAAACAATCATCATAACTCAAAACTTACCCAAAACCGATGGGAAACCACCTCTGCCGAGCTTGCCGAACCCGACCGCAAAGCGGACTCATCCGGAACTGGATCCAAAAAATTCGGATCATCCGCACAGGTGGCTTCCAACGAAAGCCTCAATGCCAACGCCAACTGTAACTGGTAACTCTCTTCAGTCTGCTGGGCCCAGCTTTTCCCCGACAAGGAACCCTCCGTCGCCGCCGCCGGCGGATTGGCTTTACAATCAGCTCCTCCAATTTTATAAACGTCACCAAACGAATCGATCTCATTAGCCACCCCCGCTCCCGACAAATTTTGAACGTAATATTCTCCCGAAAGCGAACTCTCACCGAAACTACTCCCGCTAGATTGGCGCTGCAGGCCGATCGATGACGTATACAAGTTTCCAATTCTGTTCGACTGTTGACTCAATTTATGATCGCCTCCACTGCTCGAGTCCCAATCAAAACCTCTATCGAACTTCGATTTATTATTATTAGTGTTGTTGTTATTGTTCTTTCCATCGCCGGAGTGAGACTCGTACAACGACGACGTACCGACGGATAACTGATCGTCATGATACTGACTGAGGAGAGTATAGTTGGATCGTCTACCTGGCATTTCCATGGAGATTTTTCTGTCACAAAACCCTTGAAACCGCCATAGTTGAAGAGGAGTCTCTGGTATTGCTAAGTTTTTTCTTCTCTTTTTTGGCTCTTTTTTTTTTTCCTCTTTGTATAATTTTGGGTTTTTCTTTTTCTCGCAGTAGAATTAGGATGTGTAGGAAGAGAAATCCGAAAAAAAATTTATCTCTGGTGGCGTAATCGTAATTTTCTGTTGTTACGATTTTTATTCTAACAATTTTTTGGTTGTGCACAAAAATGTGTGGGTTTTTTTTTTGGGTTTGAACCAAGACCAGACGAGACGAGACGAAACCCGATTTATCGTTCACATGTTTGATTGGCGGATCAGATGCTGTTTAATTGGGGCTGGCACTTTGGCAGGCTATTGTTGGTTGGGACTTTTTTGATTTTGTCTATGCCGATGGCGTTTTTATGTGTGGAATGGAATAAGAAGGAACGCTGCGGCACGGACTCACTTACTCGGCGGCCAAGTCTACGCTCGTGTACGAATAAATTTAAGAAAACGACACACACTTTAATATTTAATCAAATGATTATTTTAATCTCACTATTTTAAAATAGAGTATAATTATAAATTTTAAGTTATATTCTAATTTTTTTAATTTTAAAAAATATAGTTTTTAATGTAAATTTAAAATATAATATTGCTAAAAATATCAAATTATATCTTAAATTTTCAATTTCGAATAATATAAAAGTTGAGTTAATAATATCACATCCCTATAATTATTAAGAACTGATAGAATTTTGTATTATATAGAACCCTCATTTTTTAAAGGTAATAAATTAGGATTCTGCGGAAATACTTTCTAAAATATTGACAGTAAATTAAAAAAAAAAATAGTATTATTATCAATAATTATTTATTTTATTGTTATAAATACAATAATATCTTTTTAATCATTATTATTCTAAGATTAAATATATCATATTATTTTATTTTTGTTTGAATTTACAAATTAAACTAACGAATTAGGGATTTTGTAAGCATTTTAAAAATAATAACATTAAAATATATTTCTATATAAATTTTAGAAATATATATATTATTTAGCCATTATAAAGACGTACACTTTTGTAAGTTTTTCTAAAAATAATGCAAAAATAGTGAATCTAAAATATACTTTTATATAAATTTTAGAATTGTGTATATTATTTTTTCATTAATATTTAATACTTGGTGCTTTTATTTTATAGTAGTTGATGGCTTCAAAGTTACCGTGCTATAACATCAAATGATATCTTATTCCGTTATTTATAATTTAAATAGAATACTTAGATAGTGTTATATTTAGCTAATATATTTTTGCAGATTAGTCAAATAAAATTCATCAATTGAAATGAAATATAAATACTTTAAATTATTAAAAAAATGACATCTTATACTTTTATTATATAGTATTATTTTAATAATATTTAACATTTAGCATTTTTATATTATAGAACAAATGAACAATAGATGACTTCAAAGTAAGAGCACCACAATATCAAATAAAATCTTACGCTTTTATTAGATTCAATCAAAGATAATGAGTTTTTCTTTATTTTATTTTATTTATTTATTTATTTCTGAATTTTTTTAATCTTTAACGTGATTGATAAATATAATAGTTAATTTTATTAACAAATTTATTATTAATTAATATAAATTGATTTATTTATTGATTTTGTTTTATATATAATTTTTTATGTATTTAAAAATCATTCATATTTTGTCATGTCCCTGTATATAAATCTCATACTTGACAACCACTACTCTTAATATATGTTCTAAATTCTTGAATATATTTTGAAAACTTGTAAGTCGTTTATGATACATGTTTACAAAATAAACATTTAAACTTTCTCAAAAATTTTATATTACATTCTGATCCGTGGATCCCACACGTGACAACTGTCACAGACCTCTAAGGTGTACTCAATCACACAAAATACAAACCTGTAGGCCGGTAAGGCTCTTATAAAAATCTGTTTTCACAAAAATTTCACATCACGCTTCTAAACAATCCATCCTTACACCCAAACTCCAGATAAATAAAACAATGCCACAACCACTTCAAATATATGTATGTACGCATAAATCAATAAAAACATTTGTTCAAATAAAATCCAGAGGGATCCATCTATCCCAAAATAAATCTCAAATATTTACTACAAATAGATTTGCCATTCATAGAACCTTTCATAAGGA